>NW_021027750.1:632935-693292 GCF_004153795.1 Camellia sinensis
TGTCATCTTGGGATGCTTGATGATCATTCCTTTCAATCTTCTTTGTGTAAACCAAACGAACCCCACATTTTTTTAACAATTTCCTTACAATCCCATTCAACCTTTAAATTCTCTCACCCTCATTTAAATTCTCCACCATTGAATCTAATAATTCATTTCGGAGTGTCAAGTAGATCACTCCTACATTTTCAGAATTGAATAGAAAGGGGCATTTTTCGTCATGAAGTAAAAAGTAACGGATCTTATGCCTATATTAAAACCAAGGAGGTCCAATACATCCTCTTCTCCCGATTGTCAACAAGAAGAAATAGCAATTCCAAGAACCTTGCTATTAAACTTCAAACATACTGGAAGACTCATTATTACTTTGATGGTTGAACCACTTCGGATTGTCACTTCAGAGAAATATAATCTAAACTTAGTGTATCTCGCACGAAATACTTACCTGTACAATGAAGATTGGTCACGATGTATTGTGCTTAAACCAGAGAAGAGAGATAGAGAGAGTACCTAAATTAGATTGAAATGAATTCATCTGTTAGTGTTAAAACAAGTATAACGCAGCGGGAAAAATTATCAGATGATACTTAGCGATAGAACCTGAAGACGAAGAATCTTATGAGTAAATCACGTGCTTTAAAAATGCAAACAACTAACACCCTAGCAGTGGAGTTGCAACTCAAGAAAACAGATTTCGCGTGACTAAAAATGAATTTTTCGTCGCTGAAAGTAGTAGAATTGGCGACTAAAATGGAATTAGTAAAACAGTTTAGTAGCCAAATGTAGGGGTTTTAGCAACTAAAAGTCAGTTTAGTCGCCGAATATAGGGGTTTTAGCGACTAAAAAAATTTTAGTAGCCAAAAGAGAAGGTTTTTGGCGACTAAAAACATTTAGTAGCCAAAAATATAGGTTTTGGTGACTAAAAAATAGTTTGGTCGCCGATTATACGTGTTTTACCGACAAAAATCAATTTCGTAGCCAAAAGTGAAGCTTTTTGGCTACTAAAAAAAATTTCGTAGCTAAAAGTCAAGAATTGCCGACTAAAATGTAGTTTAGTCGCCCAAAGTAGAGGTTTTGGTGACTAAATTTCAGTTTAGTCGCCAAAAGTGGAGGTTTTTCGGCGGGAATGAATTTTTTTAGCGACTAAAATATAATCAGTAGTCGAAACCATACAATTGGCGACTAAAAAATAGATTTAGTCGCCAAAAGCGATCTATTTTTTTTTTAGTAAATAATTTATTTTTTACATAAATTATGTTGAATAAAAATAATTATTTTTATATATATAGCTAGATATTAATACGGGTCAATATAGTATATAAATAATATATGTTGCATATATATTCATGTGGTGTTGTAGTGGCATAGTGGAGAGAGTGTGTTGCTAAAGGTTTAGAATGTAAGAGAGGTTGGCGGTTCGAATCTCAGAAAAAGTAAAAAAGTTGTTTTTTTTTTTTTTCACGGAAGCACCTTTGGTGACTAAAATTTTAGTCGCCAACAGTGCTTATTTTGGGCGACTATACGGTTTAGTCAGCGATTCATGGACTATTGGCGACTAAATGATTAGTCGCTAAATGTGTGATTTTAAAAAGTGTAAATCACTATTGGTGACTAAATCGTTGGTCGCTAAAGAGCTATTTTTTGCCTACTAAAAAAATTTCAGTTGCCAATATCTCCGGTGACCATATATACGCGACAAAACGGGCGACTAAAAAAATTAGTCGCTGAAAGTAAAAACTCGACTTTCGGCGACTAAAAACAGACTTTTTAGTCGCCAAAGGTGCTTTTTCTTGTAGTGGTGATACCACAATATGAGTATCACCCACAGAAGTCACAGTGCAAAAAAACACAAGTCACAGTGCAAAAAATTCGATCGTTATTTTAATGGGAGAGAGTCGGTATGGAAAAAACATACGTTGTTTCATTATCCCATATCACATATATCGTATCAGATATATAGGATAAATATATCTGATATCCATATCAATTGATATGATAGATATAGATATTATGAGTGGTTATCCAAATAAGTTTTAAATTCAAATTCAAACTTATATGGATAAGGTTCAAAAAGTTTATGGGTCATGCCAGGGCACCCAATTTCTAATAGTTAGGATATTGCCTTCCTTATTTTCAACCAATTTGAAGCAATTCAAAAAATCAAATATTTCAATGTCTTTGTATAAGAATGGACTCGCTTTTTTTTCTTAATGATTTGCAATGACGTGCCACTATAACGCTAGTGTCTAAAGAAAGCTCTGGCAATTCTTGAAGCATTTTTCAATTGGACAAATATATCTCCTCCAGCAATTTAAGTTGGCTCATGCTTGAAAGTAAACTTTCAAAATCGTTTCCCTCCAAATCTAATATTGTCAAATAGCAGAGCCGGCAAATTGAAGACGGGAGCATTAAACTTTTAAGAGCTTTTAACTGACCGATGTTGTTTCGAATACTTGTCAAGTTTTTGCAACGTCCCAGATCCAAGCTTTTAAGATTGGTAAGATGTCCATCTGGTAACGGCAGTTCAGATATACTGGACGCGACTAATGCAAGCCTTTGTAAACATTTGATATGTTCAAAGCTTCCCGACATGTTTAGCTTTAAACACCCACATGCATAAATAGTTTGAAGAGACTCCAATTGAGTGCCACTTGGAGGACTCTCAAGATTTACCCACCCACTCAACTCCATGCAAACAAGCCTTCTAAGAGATCCAATGGATGGATGAAGATTAACCAAATTTGTGCAACCTTCAGGATATAGGCTTTCAAGATTTGGAAACTTTTCGAACTCTGGGCTCATGGTTAGAGATTCTGAGTAACTGAGATTCATGGTCCTTAAGTTGTACAGAACCTTTTGAGGAAATAAAAAATATATATATATATGTTGTTATGGAATTCACATACTATTTGGAGTAAACAAAATACAAAATTATACCTCTGTTCGCATCCATAGTTGTTCAATGTTGCTATTAGTTATGTGAAGTTCAACAAGATGCATTGGTTGAAATTCTGAAGGCAAACATATCAAAGGGTATCCACACCAATCAAGATACTTTAAATTGTTAGGAAGATATTTGAGGTCTTTAGAACGGAGAAAACAATGAATTATGAGAATTCTTAGACTCCTCATCTTTGCAAAAGCTTTACTGCTCAACTTCAACTCTTTGGAAACCCAAAATCTTTTGGATCACGATGTTCTAGGTCAGGATACTTCATAACTATGCCTTCTAGCTTTTCTGTTCCCTAATAACCACAAGTAAATAACAAGACACATAATTAAAGGATAACAAAATTATGCAAAACTTTTCTTAAATATGTTTAAAATGTTCATGCTTTTCTATAAAATCTCTTACCGTATCATTCATCAGTACATGTTTTATATCTTCATAAAGCCAAAACCTACTGCGTTGTCCAGGCTCTTTGGGTGATTCTTGGGGAACAATAATTCTCCCCATTTCTTGTATCAAATCATGCATAAACAGCCTACCGTGTGAAATAATTATCAGTGACTTTGCAACTAGAAGCTCTATTGTGATAATGGGTTGGAAGCCAAAACTTTCTAGGATTTTGTTACATCATTTATGTATTTCTGTTTGAAAAAAAATGCAATATCTAGGAATATTTCCTTATCTTCCCAACCCAATGCATCATAACTTATTTTGAGTACTTCTTCAACTTTTGGAAGAGGACTTTGTTCTAATCTTTTTAAAGCACTTTCCCAGTAAATTTCTTTTCGATCATGAAGAAAAGAACCCAAAACTTTGAGAGCTAAAGGAACTCCTTTACAGTACTCCACTGCACGATCTAGGAGGTTTCCATAACCTCCTATTTGCTTGTCTTTTCTAAAGGCTTTTGATATAAGGAGTTTAACAGCTTCATCTTTTTTTAATTCATGAACCTTATATGTATGTGTTGCGCCACATGTGTTTAACACATGCAAATCTCTAGTTGTTATAATGATTTTACTTCCAGAACTGAACCAATCATGCTCTCCAAGCAGGTTTTCCAAGTCTATCGATTCATCCACCATAAATAGTTTGAAGAGACTCCAATTGAGTGCCACTTGGAAGACTCTCAAGATTTACGCAGCCACTCAACTCCATGCAAACAAGCCTTCTGAGAGATCCAATGGATGGATGGATGAAGATTAACCAAATTTGTACAACCTTCAGGATATAGGCTTTCAAGATTTGGAAACTTTTCGAACTCTAGGCCCATGGTTAGAGATTCTGAGTAACTGAGATTCATGGTCCTTAAGTTGTATAGAACCTTTTGAGGAAATAATATATATATATATATATGTTGTTATGGAATTCACGTACTATTTGGAGTAAACAAAATGCAAAATTATACCTCTGTTCCCATCCATAGTTGTTCAATGTTGCTATCAGTTATGTGAAGTTCAACAAGATGCATTGGTTGAAATTCTGAAGGCAAACATCTCAAAGGATATTGACGCCAATCAAGATACCTTAAATTGTTAGGAAGATATTTGAGGTCTTTAGAACGGAGAAAACAATGAATTATGAGAATTCTTAGACTCCTCATCTTTGCAAAAGCTTTAATGCTCAACTTCAACTCTTTGGAAACCCAAAATCTTTTGGATCACGATGTCCTAGGTCAGGATACTTCATAACTATGCCTTCCAGCTTTCCTGTTCCCTAATAACCACAAGTAAATAACAAGACACATAATTAAAGGATAACAAAATTATGCAGAACTTTTCTTAAATATGTTTAAAATGTTCATGCTTTTCTATAAAATCTCTTACCGTATCATTCATCAGTACATGTTTTATACCTTCATAAAGCCAAAACTTACTGCGTTGTCCAAGCTCTTTAGGTGATTCTTGGCTAACAATATTTCTCCCCATTTCTTGTATCAAATCATGCATAAACAGCCTACCGTGTGAAATAATTATCAGTGACTTTTTAACTAGAAGCTCTATTGTGATAATGGGTTGGAAGCCAAAACTTTCTAGGATTTTGTTACATCATTTATGTATTTCTGTTTGAAAAAAATGCAATATCTAGGAATATTTCCTTATCTTCCCAACCCAATGCATCATAACTTATTTTGAGTACTTCTTCAACTTTTGGAAGAGGACTTTGTTCTAATCTTTTTAAAGCACTTTCCCAGTAAATTTCTTTTCGATCATGAAGAAAAGAACCCAAAACTTTGGGAGCTAAAGGAACTCCTTTACAGTACTCCATTGCACAATCTAGGAGGTTTCCATAACCTCCAATTTGCTTGTCTTTTCTAAAGGCTTTTAATATAAGGAGTTTAACAGCTTCATCTTTTTTTAATTCGTGAACCTTATATGTATGTGTTGTGCCACATGTCTTTAACACATGCAAATCTCTAGTTATTGTTGGGGAATTTTCAAAATGGTTTTAAAATGTGTAGTTTAATTTTTGCGTGTTTTCAAAACCTTTCTTGTTTTTCTTTGGAAAGCTTGAAATTAGCTTGGGGACTTTGTCTCACATCAGAAAGAGAGAAAAATACGGAGCACTTAATAAAACACTACATGGAATATTCCTTTGAATATGGAATTGTGAGGTGAAAGCTAGTTTGCATGCACCCACACCACAAGGATGGTACTTTGCACCATCCTCACACACACACAGGCGAGCGCAGCGTAGGCAGTGGGATGTGTGGCGTTTGATGGCGCACTTTGCACTCAGCACGGATGCATCAGGCACAAGGCGCAATGAGGGTGCTTTCCTAGTGAGGTGGTGTCCATTGGCAGTGACTCAACCAACCGATTGAACGGTTATATGTCTGATCTGGAGCGATTTGATCATAACCGTTGATTGGAGATGCGTGCGATCGTACGAATGAGATGGCACCTGATCGTGATCAGGTGTGATTAGTCAAGGCATCTATTAGTGTGAGAATGATCTGCACCGTAGATCAACAATCCAACGGTCCGATCTGATCGGATGCGACCAAGGGACATGACCATTCGATCAGATGCATCAAGGCCTATAAATAAACTGTGAAATCAACCATTTCAATCCATCCAAAAAAATTTAGAACATTCCTGCAATTCTTTTTGTCTGTCTATCTATCTATATGTCTCTCTCTTTCTATCCCCTTCTTGATTTAGAGTTTTCGATCAAGAGTTTTTTAAGCAAGTTTTCTGCTTTTCTTACTGGTAATGAAATTCTACAGACTTGATTATTAGTGTCTTGGTTTTCTTGATTATATCAAGAATATTCTGATCTACTGTCGTTAGTGTAGATGCCGGTAGATTTGATCTTTAGATCATGCTTCATTGTATCGTGGAGGCAAATTTGCTGTAACCCTCTGCACACCTTTTGGTGTGTGCAAATATTGTCTTTAGGAAAGCGACTAAGTAACGCGACTGGTAGACTTGATCTTTAGATCAGGCTTCATTGTATCCTAGAGGCAAATTTCCTATAACCCCCTGCACACCTTTTGGTGGGTGCAAATATTGTCTTTAGGAAAGCGACTAAGTAACGCGACTTGAAACATCATATTTCTATTCTACATAGACACGTTCATCGCGAAGTTTTGAAGACCCGAAGACCACCAATTGAATTATTCAAGATGAATTGTTCCAACAATCTAAAGATAATATTTAGATATGGCGATGTCTATTCAGAAAATGACTCAAGATTTCATGAAGGTTGACCGTTTTGATAGAGGAAATTTCCAACGTTGGCAAAAGAAGATGCACTTTTTGCTCACCACTCTCAAAGTGGTTTATGTGCTGACTACCCCCTATCTGGTGGAGCAAGAAGACGAGACTATGGAGCAAAACCGTACCAGGACCAAATGGGAAAATGACGACTACATTTGCCGAGTACACATTCTGAATGCGCTGTCAGACTTTTTGTTCGATGTGTATCAACATCTGGAAACGGAAAAACAACTATGGGACATATTACAGTCAAAGTACCTCACCGAGGATGCCACCAGTAAAAAATTTCTTGTTAGTAATTTTATGCGTTTTACTATGATTGATACAAAGCCCATTATGGGACAATTCCGTGAGATCCAACATATTCTGAGTCAAATTCGACAAAAGAATATGAACATGGATGAATCTATTGTAGTTTCATCTATAATAGAGAAACTGCCATCTTCTTGGAAGGATTTTAACAAAATTTTGGAACACAAAAAGGAAGATCTTACTTTAGAAGAATTGGCTCATCACTTTCGAGTTGATAAAGAGTCAAGGCTTCTTGAAGGTAAAGATGACCAATTGGCTCAGACTTCCAAGATCCACATGGTGGATGATGGCAAGAGGTTTAACAAAAAGAAGCGTAAGCGTGAACCCCAACCCGAGAAAGATACTAAGAAGCCAAAAGGTGCTTGCTAGCACTGTGGTAAGCCAGGGCACTTCAGAAATGAATGTCGGTCATACAAGAAGAAGCTAGAAGCATCAAATGCCAAGAACAAGTTCGTGGCTGTTATATCCGAGGTGAACATGCTCGAAGATGCCGGTGACTGGTGGACTGACTAAAGAGCAACAAGGCACGTCTGCATCGATAAGAGCCATTTCACTACTTATAAACAAGTGAGTGATGGAACAGTTCTCTACATGGGCAACTCTTCAACTGCTGCTATCAAAGGCAAAAGGACGGTGGATTTAGAGTTCACATCTGGAAAAGTCTTAAGTCTTAATAATGTTTATCATGCACCTGATGTTAGGAAAAACCTTGTATCTGGAAGCCTGCTTAATAAGCATGGTTTCAAGTTAGTATTTGAGTCGAACAAATTTGTCTTGTCTAAGGGTCGGATCTTTGTTGGGAAGGGCTATATGTATCAGGGAATGTTCAAACTTAATGTTATCAATAATACATCTGTCTCTGCTTATATTGTTGATTCTCTTTCTTTATGGCATGCTTGTTTAGGTCATGTTAATACTAGGAAAATGCATGATATGGTTAATTTAGATTTAATTCCTAAGTATGACATTGATATGTTTGAAAAATACAAATTTTGTGTGCAATCTAAAATTACTCACATCCCTTTTCCTAAAGTAGATAAAATCACACCTCTGCTTGAACTTGTGCATAGTGATGCATAGTACCCCCACTAAAGGTGGTAAGAAATATTTTGTAACATTCATTGATGATTTTTCTAAGTACTATCATATCTATCTTTTGCATTCAAAAGATGAGTTGCTTGATAAATTCAAGATTTTTAAGACAAAAGTGGAAAATCAGTATAATGTCAAAATCAAGAGACTTAGGTCTGATAGAGGCAGTGAATACCATTTTCCATAATATTGTGAAAATGTTGGTTTTATTCATGAGAAATCTGCACCCTACACACCACAACAAAACGGAGTAGTTGAAAGAAATAATAGGACATTAACAGAAATGATTAATGCTATGTTTTCTTACTCCAGTTTAAGTTTTGGTTTTTGGGGTGAAGCCTTGCTCACTGCCTGTCACATACTCAATAGAATTCCTCTCAAGGAAAGAAATGTTACTCCTTATGAACTTTGGAAAAATAAGAAACCTAATCTAGGTTACTTGAAAACATGGGATTGTAGAGCAATAGTCAGATTGCCTGAACCTAAAAGGAAGAAATTAGGTGAAAAAGAAATTGAATGCATATTCCTTGGCTATGCTATACATAGAAAAGCATATAGGTTTCTGGTAGTAGAACCCAATGGTTCAGTGGAAACAAATACTACCATTGAATCACGTGAGGCGGTATTTTATGAGAATCGTTTCACAACCATTCCAAGTTTGGATTCTACTCAAGAAAATGAATCAACGCCTTTGATGTCTACAAAGGAAAGTGAATGGCATGAACACATTGAGCCTAGTTAAGCTAAAGAGGAGTAAGAGGGCTAGGACTGAGAAGTCATTTGGCCATGATTTCATTGTTTACCTTGTAGAAGGAACTATGAAAGCTTATTGTAAGCAAACAATGATTTTTTTGAATATGGATTCAGATCCATTAACCTTTGAGGAGGCTATGAAGTCTCAAGATGTTGTTTTCTAAAAAGAAGCAATAAATGATGAAATGGATTCTATCATGGGTAACAATACCTGGATTCTTGCTGATTTGCCACCTGGATCCAAACCAATTAGTTGTAAATGGATTTTCAAAAGGAAAATGAAAGTTGATGGCACAATTGACAAGTTCAAAGCAAGATTAGTTGCTAAGGGTTTTACTCAAAAAGAGGGTAACAATTATTTTGATACATATGCTCTGGTGGCTAGAATTGCCACCATTCCAGTGTTGATTGCCTTAGCTTCAATCTATAAGCTTGAAATCCATCAAATGGATGTTAAGACTGCTTTCGTAAATGGAGAGCTAGATGAGGAAATATACATGCAACAACCAGAAGGATTTGTTGTATAGGGTCAACAACACAAAGTGTGTAAACTCGTGAAGTCACTATATGGACTGAAACAAGCTCCAAAACAGTGGCATAAGAAATTTGACAAAGTAATAGTGTCAAATGGTTTTAGGATACATGAATTTGATAAGTGTGTATACAGTAAGTTTACTAGCAATAGAGGTGTAATCATATGTCCATATGTAGATAACATGCTTATTTTTTGTACTAACAATGATGTCATTGAAAGTACTAAAAGTTTCTTGTTGTCTAGCTTTAGTATGAAAGACATGGGCTTAGCTGATGTAATTCTGGGTATTAAGATCAAACAAGAGGACAATAATTTGTTTCTAATCCAGTCGCACTACATTGAGAAAATTCTTAAGAAATTTAATCAATATAATTATACACCCATGTCTACACTTTTGATTCAAATTTGAAATTGTATCCTAATACTGGAAGAGTTGTTGATCAGCTACAATATCCAAGAGTGATAGGTAGCCTGATGTATGCCATGACTTGCACTAGACCTAATATTGCATTTGCAGTGGAAAAACTTAGTAGATACACTAGTAATCCCAGTAGTGTGCATTGGCATGCTGTTAACCAAGTACTTAAGTACTTGAGAAAAACCATAGACTGTGGAATAGTCTATAATGGCTATCCACCAGTGTTGGAAGGATTCATGGATGTTAGTTGGATAACTGATTGTAAAGATCACTTGTCCACGAG
Source organism: Camellia sinensis (assembly GCF_004153795.1). Taxonomy (NCBI): domain Eukaryota; kingdom Viridiplantae; phylum Streptophyta; class Magnoliopsida; order Ericales; family Theaceae; genus Camellia; species Camellia sinensis. The sequence continues at coordinate 642,998 of NW_021027750.1, forward strand.
TGGTTGGATTTTTACTCTTGGAGGAGGAGCTATCTCCTGTGGTTCTAAGAAGCAAACATGCATAACAGACTCAACCATGGCGTCAGAGTTTGTAGCATTGGCTTCTTGTAGCAAAAAGATAGAGTGGCTAAGGAATCTCTTGCTAGAGATTAAGATATGGCCAAAACCTATGCCACTAATATCTTTGCATTGTGATAGTGAAGCAACTCTATCATGGATCTATAGCTATGTTTATAATAAAAAGTCCAGGCATATAGGACTGAGACATAGCTGTGTCAGGCGGTTAATCACAGAAGGTGTGATTACCATTAGTTATGTAAAGACAAGTAAAAACTTGGCTAACCCCTTAACAAAGGGACTTGCAAGGGATTTGGTGTGGAAAACATCAAAGGGGATAGGTCTAAAGCCCACTTAACATAATCACCCCTGGTGGAAACTCGACTCAATGCTTGAAGAAACATAAAGTCTTGAGTTCAATGAGCCCAAGTACACCATATGTCGTGATTCCAAGAACTTAGTTTTATTTCATTTTCATCCCAAGGTTGAAGTGCTTGGTACTTGAAATGTGAAAATAAGAAGATGAGTTCGCAACTCTTAATAAGCTTACAACTGAGTTGTTAGGGTACTGTAAATTACAGGGGTACTCTTAGTAAGCTTACCTATGTAAGTGTAGGAGGTGGTGCCACTTCCTATGAGTCAAAGGGCTTGACTCTAGAGCACTCATGAAACAAGATATATCGGTTTGTTTGAATACTTGAGGTAACCTGTATTATGTATAAGACATGTTCGGTTAGTCGTATAAGATTGCTAGTTCAAAGACAAGTCTACTATGCCATCTTGACTAACTTTGAGATGTTTTCACTGGTGAATGATTCAAATCGTAACATATCTTTACCTATGCATAAGGCTCCCAAGTGAACCAAGAATCATCATCTGATATTTTGAAAATGGTGGGGGAATCTGGGGGAATTTTCAAAATGGTTTTTAAAATGTGTAGTTTAATTTTTGGGTGTTTTCAAAATCTTCCCTATTTGTCTTTGGAAAGCCTGAAATAAGCTTGGGGACTTTGTCCCACATCAGAAAGAGAGGAAAACATGGAGCACTTAATAAAGTGTAATACGAAATATTTCTTTAAATATGGAATTGTGAGATGAAAGCTAGTGTGCATGCACCCACACTGTAAGGATGGTGCTTCGCACCATCTGCACATGCACATGCGCGCGTGCATTGTGGGCAGTGGGTTGTGTGGCGTTTGATGGTGCACTTTACACTTTGCATGGACGTAGCGGCGCAAGGCGCCATGAGGGCGCTTTTCTATTTGTATCGGACGGGTTGGAGCGATGACGTGGATCCAACATGGCATGGGTGACGTAGAATACAGCCAGCTCCATATGGCAATGACGTGGCGTCCGTTGGCAGTGAGTCAACCAACCGATCGAAGGATTGTACATCTGATCTGGAGCGATTTGATCATGGCCGTTGATTGGAGATGCATGCGATCATATGGATGAGATGGCACCCGATTTTGATCAGATGTGATTAGTCAAGGCATTTATTCAGTGTGAGAATGATTTGCACCGTAAATCGTCGATCCAGTGGTCATATCTGATCGGATGCGATCAAGGGACATGACCATTCAATCAGGTGCATCAAGGCCTATAAATAGGCTAACCATTTCATTCCATCCAAAAAATTCAGAAGCATTCTTGCAATTTTCTCTCTCTCTCTCTCTCTACCTCTCTCTCTCCCTCTTGATTTTGAGTTTTCAATCAAGAGTTTCTTAAGCAAATTTATGTTTTTCTTACTGGTAATCAAGTTATGCAGATTTGATTATTAGTGTCTTGGTTTTCTTGATTATATCAAGAGTATTCTGATCTATTGTCATCAGTGCAGACACCGGTAGACTTGATCTTTAGATCAGGCTTCATTGTATCCTGGAGGCGAATTTGTTGTAACCCCCTGCACACCTTTTGGTGGGTGCAAATATTGTCTTTAGGAAAGCGACTAAGTAATGCGACTTGAAGCATTATATTTATGTTCTACATAGATAAGTTCATCGCCAAGTTTTGAAGACCCAAATACCACCAATTGAAGAATTCAAGACAAATTGTTCCAACAGTTGTTATAATGATTTTAAGAGTTGAATAAAATTGGAGGAGAGAGAAGAAAACTAGTTGGGGAAGAAGTTGAGCATCAAACCGTTAATAGAGAAGTGAGCAGCCTTTACTAAAGCAGGCCTATCTCTTTGTACACTTAAACTTTAGTTGTGAGGCCACTCCCATTGAAAATTAGACTTCCAAGGCTTCAATTTAGACTTAAGAATCTCCTAAAGTCGAGTTCGGATGAGGGAGATATGGCCGTTTGAAGTTAGGCATCAATCCGGTTAAGATAGAAATGAGTAACCTTCACTAAAATAGGCATATCTCTTTGTACACTTAGAATTTAGATGTGAGGCTGCCACCATTGGAAATTAGACTTCCCGGGCTTCAATTTAGACTCAAGAATGACCTAAAACCAAGTCCAAATGAAGGAGATATGCCTGTTTGAAGTCGGGTCTGGAAGCAGATTTTCTGTGGACGGCAGGACACCATTTGTGGTCGAAACCCACACTTCTGGCCTATCGGCCACTTGTGAAAAACACAGATATTTTGTGCAAGTTGTGCCCCAAAAGCTCCAGTTGTTCCTATATGGATATTTCTTACCTATGAGGCTATTTTTCTATATATAGGGGACTTTACCTCATGGTTTGAGGTTACAAAAATTTCCAAATGAGCCAAAACTTGTAATTCTCTCTCTATCTCTATCTTGCAACCTATGCACACTCTCTCTACACTTCCTAAACCAATATTGGAGCTCTCCTTGCTGAGATTATTGAGTCCACATTTCAGCCCTTGAGAGTGAGAACTTGTTGGTTTGTGAACAAAAGTGTTATTCCTCTTCAAGAGGTATAACTACTAGCTCCTTTGCACTACTTGTTTCCTATATTTTCTTCCGATTTTTGAACTGTTTTTGAACTGTTTTTATGGGCTGAAACTTGTGGTTTAAAACTACCAAAGGTGGAGAGGTTAACCACCCTTCTTTGAGCCTTGTCCTTTAAGTTTTTGCCCATGTGTTCCCAACTTTTCATCAATTTTTTTTGAGCTTTTTACCACTGATTTTCAGAGGTTTTTAGAGGCTAAAAATGTTGTTTTGAGGTCCAAAAAATAGAAGGGTTAACTACCCCTCTTTATGCTTGTTTACTAGCTCAAAAGCTCCATTATTTTAGCTTGTTTTTTTAGCTGTTTCCACGTCAATTCTAGCACTGTTTTAGTGTATATTAGGATTGTTTTTATGAGTTAGTTTCATTTATGCTTTGTGTAGTATGCTTGTAGTGTAATGGTCATCATAGGCTTGGTGGTTTAGGCCTTAGCCACCAACTTATTTGAGTTGATAGTATTTATTTCTTGTTTTCCATACTTATTTTCACCTCTAATCATCTCTACAACCTCCCCATTTTCTTAGCATTTTATTTGCTTTGAAAGTTGTTTCAAACCGATTGTTTGTTTAAGCTTGAGATTAAGGTTGTTGTGCTTAATGGTTTAATCCCTTTGGGGGTTCATTACCAACGACATGACATCTCTCTCATGCCTAAAACAACACTTGTTTTGATGCACCTTTCCATTAGTGGACTTAAAGCTCACCTTTGGACTTAATTTACTAAGGAATGGTTGGTAATTAAAATGGAGTATTAAAATGAGGACTAAAAGTGATGCAAGATAATAACTTGGTTAGGGTTCAATTAGACGTTAATTGAACCCTTGAGTCTTGAATCATTTCGTACTTGTTCGTGATGGAAACGGTTCACGGGTCATTGTCAACCACTTTCCTTGATCAATCCATGATAGGGAGGGGGTTTGAGTGTCTTTATTTGTTGCATTATTAAAATTGCACACTTTGGTTCATAGGCCATCATGCAATAAAATTGCATCGATTGATGGTTTGTGAATCAAATTTACTACTCCTTTGAGCTGTTTGATGATAAGAAGGGGTAAGTTTTGCAAACCACGTTTGAGAATACCTTGGTTTTGCTCTATTTGCTCTCTGTTGCAGCAGGAAGAACCAAGCATCAGTGGCCGGCAGGCCACCTTTGCAAAACCCAGCAGTGGCCTTTTGAATTGGAACAGAGTTGATTTTGAGGTGAAAAACAGTGCAAGTGTTCTAACCGTGCAACAGAGGCTTCCTGGTAGCAGAACAGGGGCTTTTTCGGATGGCAATCCGCACGCATGCATGAGCACTCCTCGCTTCTCGGGGCTGTTTAATCTAATTACTTAGTTTAGATATTTGTTGTAATTAATTAGTTATAGCTAATTAATTTTGTAAAGTGTTGTAAATAGTTAATTAATTTGTTATTGTAATAATTAGTTAAGTAGCTTAGCTAATTTATTCATTTGTTGTTGTAATAGGTAGTTAATTAGCTTAGCCAGTTAGTTTATTCGGACCCTCCTACTTGAGGGCGCAAACTTGTAATAATGTGTATGTCTTCCATTCTTACGTCTTTCTCCCTTTTATTTAACTGCTTATGATGGTTAGTTTAGGGCATCATGTTTTGTTTAGCATCTCTCATGCCTTGCATCCACTTGTATTGCATACATTGGGCTCGACACATCATTCTAACTTGCATTGTCATTTAAATACTTCTTTGAAAAAGGTGCGTAAACCGCATGCTATCAAATTGATTCGTATGGCATATTAGTAGCCAAGCATAGCATTTGCATATCGCATGTGTTGCATTAGGCATCTTGCATTAGTTAGAGCATGCATTTTTCTAACTCTTTTCTTTTGGCTTGCCTTGGAGTACTAGGTGAGCATTTTGCTTTATCATAATTGCATGTGTGTGATTGTTACCATGTTAAGCATGATACCATGAGGCTAATTTCTTATATGATAAACTGTTTGAATGCCTGTGGATGAAAGCTAATTGCTTGAACTAGAATAGTTTGATCAAAGTACATATGAGTTCACTTTTTCAAATGGCACATTCAAAACAGTTTTCAAAAACAAACATGAAATCAAATGCTTCAATTTTTGCAAATTAGTCTATACTTGTGTGTGCGCATCACATAGTAATGCTAGTCAAATAATCGAAACAAGAGCATATAATGTAGATAAGAATCACATCATGATTAGTGGAGGTCGATCTTTGATCGGGCGAACGGGGGTGCTTAATTCATCACCTTCCCCTCTCGTACCTAAGTTCCCGAACCAAGACAATCTTGGTAATGACGGACACGTGGCCTTTAGCACGAGTCATGGGTTTCCTAAATTTCCCAAAAATAAAACATTTAGGTGGCGACTCTGTATCTGGCAAAGCAGTCCATTTTTGGCAATTTGATTCAAAATCAAAATTTCAAAAGATTTGCTAGATTTGGACTCTTTGGTGTTTATCTATTTCATATTGCACTTGTGAGATCAGATTCAGAACCACGGGAGTCCAATACTGTAGGGCTTGTTCGTCTTCCGAAAGGAGAGCGAAAAAGTAAAGCCACAGTTTCTGGTGACTCTGCTGGGGATTTAGAGAACTTGACTTGAAATTCATGATGTGAAATTTTATCTAAACTTATATGTTCTTTGCATTACATTTGCATTGGTGCGCTTAAGTCACTGTGTTTTCCATCTGCTATTCCTGGATGGTTTGCCGGAGGCTTGTCCAAAAGGCTGACTGGTCGTGGTTGACAACTCCGTCACACCTGCAGGGGTGTCTCGTACTCAGGATAGTAGCTACCACCCTTCACGACTATCAACAATGTCAAGATGACTGGTCAGGAGATCTGCGAGGTGTGTTAGAGGAACGAGCGCTCCAGCAGGAGGCGTAGAGGGTGCCAGCGCTGCAATAATTGGCCCCTAGGGAGTGCTTCAGTGAAGAGGTTGTAATGCCTCCACCACGCCTGCCAGCGCACGCGCCACCAGACAGGGAGTTGGCGAGGCTAAGCGCCACCCCTTTTTCCATAGAGATAAAGAACAGGCCACTCCCTACTGGCTTCCACCTGCCCAAGTTTACGCTTTATAATGGAAAAACCGATCCGTACATGCACGTGAGCGATTTCCGACAGGTGATGGCTAGCCACCGACGTAACGATGCACTGATGTTCCTTATTTTTCCATCAAGCTTAGGCAAATTAGGCCTAAAGTGGTTCGAGAGGCTCCCAGAGTAGAGTATTGAGACGTGGCAGTAGTTGGCGGAGGCATTTGTCACCCGATTCAAGACAAACACCAAAGCACCAAAGGAAGTCGACCACCTTCTGGGAATCAAGATGGAAACGGACGACTCCTTGAAGGCGTACAACGCCAAATATTGGGAAACTTTTAGTGAGATACTTTATTGCCCAACGAACCTAGCAATCACCCAATACAAGTGCAGACTCCCAATCGGGCATAGACTCAGAGACTTGCTTACGATGAACCAACCGATGACTATGGAGCTACTACTGGAACGCGTCAATGAGCACATTCGAGTTGAAGATGATGCGATCGTGGTTACCATGAAGGTGAATTCGATAGCAGCGGAAAAAATGGTGGTCGGGAAGGTTCACGCGGTTAGATATGAGGCAAACCGTCCGAGCAACCGCGAAAGAGAGCAGGACCACAGAGCTAACCGCAACAATCGAGGTAAAGGTCGTAACAACGACCAGGCTAACTACCTCTGCGATGTCGCGGAAGATGCAAAGAGAAAGTTGAACGCCCGAACAGGCATCACCATGGTTTTCAAAATCCTAATCTACCACATCCTTTGCGAGATCCGTGATGAGGCATATGTTCGATGGCCAGCTAAGTTGGGCGATGCACAAAGAGGCTTCAATCCGAGGTATCGCTTCACCTACTATGATGAGCGTGGGCACCGCTGTAGCTTGCTTTTTGTGCTCCTTTCAGAGATAACTAGCCCTACAATTTGGACTCTCATGGTTCTGAATCTGATTTCACAAGTGCAATGTGAAATAAATAAACACTAATGAGTCCAAATCCGACAAATCTTTTGGAAAATCGATTTTGAATTAAAATGCCAAAAGTGGAATGCATTACCGGATTTCAGTGTCGCCACCTAAATATTTTTGGAGGAATTTAGGAAACACGTGACTCATGCCAAAGGCCACATGTCTATCATCACCAAAGTGTCTCGACTTGGGAACTTAGGTACGAGAGGGAAAGGTCATGAATTGAGCACCCCACTCGCCCGATCAAAGATAGGCCTCTATTAATCATGATGTGATTTTTATTTACAAGATATGTTCTTGTTTCGATTATTAGTCTAACTTCACTAGGTGATATACAAACAAGTATAGACTAATTTGTAAATTTTGGAACACTTTGATTTCATGTTTGTTTTGAAAAGAGTTTGTGAATGCACCACTTCAAAAGTTGGCTCATGTGTACATTAATCAAATCATTCCAATTTAAGCAATTAGTCTTCATCCACAGGAATTCAAATAGGTATATCACTAAAGCACTTAGCCTCATGGAAGATATGCTTGACATGGCAACAATCACACACATGTGATAAGTTAAAGCAATAAGTGCTCACCTAGTACTCCAAGGCAAGCCAAACAAAGCAAAAGAATTAGAAAACATGCATGCCCCTAACTAATACAATATGACAATGCAACACATGCAATATGCAATTTTAAATAGGCACGACTATTAACATGGCATGTGAATCAATTTGATAGCATGCGGTTTAAGCATGTTTTCAAAGAAGTAATAAAGAACAATGCTTGTTAGAATTATGAACCAAACCTTTATGCATGCAAGACAAATGGATGCAAATCATGAAAAATACTAAATGAAACATGATGAAATATGCTATCTATCATAAGCGGATACACCCCACTCGCCCGATCAAAGATCGGCCTCTATTAATCATGATGTGATTTTTATTTACATTATATGCTCTTGTTCCGATTATTAGGCTAACTTCACTAGGTGATATACAAACAAGTATAGACTAATTTGTAAATTTTGGAACACTTTGATTTCATGTTTGTTTTGAAAAGAGTTTGTGAATGCGCCACTTCAAAAGTTGGCTCATGTGTACATTAATCAAATCATTCCAATTTAAGCAATTAGTCTTCATCCACAGGCATTCAAATAAGTATATCACTTAAGCACTTAGCCTCATGGAAGGTATGCTTGACATGGCAACAATCACACACATGTGATAAGTTAAAGCAATAAGTGCTCACCTAGTACTCCAAGGCAAGCCAAACAAAGCAAAAGAATTAGAAAACATGCATGCCCCTAACTAATGCAATATGACAATGCAACACATGCAATATGCAATTTTAAATAGGCACGACTACTAACATGGCATGTGAATCCATTTGATAGCATGCGGTTTAAGCACGTTTTCAAAGAAGTAATAAAGAACAATGCTTGTTAGAATGATGAACCGAACCTTTATGCATGCAAGACAAATGGATGCAAATCATGAAAAATACTAAATGAAACATGATGAAATATGCTATCTATCATAAGCGGATAAACCAAAGGGAGAAAAAAGTGGGGATTGAAAGACATGCACACATTATTACATATTTGCCCTTGCACAAGAGGGTCCGAATAAATGTCCTAACTAATTACCTACGAATTAACTAACTATTACAATACCAAAGAAAATGAACTAAGTATACTAGCTAATTATTTACAAGTTAGACTCAATTAATTAATTACAACACAAAATTAATTAACTAAGCTATTACAAATTTGAAGGAATTACACTTAATTGATTACAAGATACTAATTAACGAGCCACAATGAGGAAGTGCTTATGCATGAAACGTGGATTTACCACCCGAAAATGCCCTTGTTTGGCTGCCAAAATGATGCTGTTTTGCAGTCAGAAAATTGCACTATTTTTCACCTCAATCTCTGCTCTATTCTACAAGAAAAAAAAAAAAAGAGAGGATGGCTTGGCTGAAAAAGGTGGCCGGCTGGCCAAAAGAAGTGGTTGGCCGTACAGTAATGTGGCCGGCCGGCCACTAATGTTGGTATTGCCCTACTGCAACAGACATGAAATAAAGCACAAACAGAGTATTTTGAAGGGATGTTTGTCCACCCTGCCTATCCTTATCATGAAACAGATCAAAGGAAGGGTACACTCGATTCATAAACCATCAATCGATACAAATTCATTGCATGACGATTTATGGATCAAGGGACAAAAGTCTAATAAATGAAGCTAAAAGACCAACAAAAACCTTTTCTTATCATGAAATTGATCAAGGGAAGTGGTGGACTTGATATTTATCATTACAAGAGAGTATGAAATGGCTCAAAACTCAATGGGTTCAATTAACATTCGATTGAACCTCAAACCATTTTATTATATTGTTATCTCTTAGTCCCATTTTATTACCTTTTTTAATTACCTTTCCATTCATTAGTAATTTTAGTCCAAAAATGAGCATTAAGTCCACAAATGGAGAGAAGTGTCAAACAAAGGGTTGTTTTGGGCATGAGAGAGATGTAATGCCTTTGATAATGAACCTCCGAAGAGATTAAACCATTAAGCACAAAGATCTCTATCTCATTCTTAAACAACAATCGATTAAAACGACTCTTAAGGAAATAAAAAGCCAAGAAATGAGGGAGGTTGCAGAGGTGCTTAGAGGTGAACACAAGTATGGAAAGCTTGAAATAAATGCTATCAACTCAAATGGGTTGGTGTCTAATGCCTAAAACACCAAACCTATGAGGACTATTACACTACAAGCATGCTATGCAAAGCACAAATGAAATGGAAAACCTAAAACAATCAAAAATAGCACTGGAATTCTTAGAGAAAAGCTTGAAAAAGCTAGCTAAAATAACAAGGACATGAAGCTAGTAAACAATCACAAGGAGGGGAGGCTAACCCCACCATTTTTGGGACTTCAAAACCACATTTTTAACCTCTGAAAACCTCTGAAATTCAGTAGTAAAGAACTCAAAAAAAGTTAATGACGATATGGGAAACACAAAGGCAAAAGCTTGGAATGCAAGGTACAAAGAAGGGTGGTCCACCCCTCTACCTTGGATAGCTTTTAACCACAACTTTCAGCCCATAAACACAATCGAAAAATAGACCAAAAATAGTAAGAAAAAATGGGAAAGAATTAGTGCAAAAGAGCTAGGATGTATACATCTTCAAGAGGGATGACCTTTTGAGTTATAAACCACCAATTTATCACCCTCAAGAGCTAGTATTCAAGCTCAACAACCTCAGCAAAGAGCCCTAAAAATATTTGGTTTAGGAAGTCTAGGTAAGGTGTGTATAGGTTGTAAGGAAGAGAAAAATATATTTTTTCCAAAAATTTTGCTTCACCAAAATTTTCTAACCTAGTTTTATGAGAAGGGGTCAAGTATATATAGAAAAATGTGCGACTATCTCAGAAATATCTACATAGACACAACTGGTGCAGTGCATGCACATAGGGGGGCAGCTGGCACAGCTGGCAGAAATATCTGTTTTGCCTGAACAAGTGGTTTGCTGGCCACTAAGAAGACTGTTGTACACTCATTTGTGGTCATGAAATGAGGTGTCAACAGTTGCCCTTTTTGACAGAGTTCGAAGTCATGAAATGACATGAGTGAATGCCAAAGCCCAGGGACGACCCATTTTGACAAGGCCGTAAGACTTGGTCAAGCAATCAAGACATAAAATTAAATTAGTTGAACCTAAGGGTTGCCTACGTATTCCTTTGCAAGGAATCAAACCAGCGTAGTTCAGGGGCAGAATATAAAACAATACATATGATGTGATGCGAATACAAACGAGCATACCACCAAGAAAATGAGATTCAATGCAATGCAACAATTGACATCAACAATAAACGAGCAAACTACACTGTCACGCAGAAAGGTTAACAAGAGACAAGCCCAACCCACACTTTTGCGTAGAGAGGAACAAAACAAACCAAGCTACACTACCGCGTAGCAAAGAACAAAACAAAACAAGCTACACTTCCGTGTAGCGAGGCACGAGAATAGACTAAAGCTACACTTTCGCATAGTGAGACAATCCTAACTACACTTCCACGTTGAAAGGACAAGAACAAACCAAGCTGCACTACCGCTTAGCAAGGTGATCCTAACTACACTTCCGCGTAGAGAGGATAACAAAGCAGATCAAGCCACACTTCCGCGTAGCAAGATAATCCTAACTACACTTCCGCATAGAGAGGACAACAAAGCAGACCAAGCCACACTTTCGTGTCGCAAGATAATCCTAACTACACTTCCGCGTAGAGAGGACAACAAAGCAGATGAAGCCATACTACCATGCAGTAAGGTAATCCTAACTACACTTCCGCGTAGAGACGTGATCCTAAATACACTTCCGCGTAGTAAGGTTAAAGAGAGAAAACCCAAATCACACTCACACGATACGAGTGGACACGTGAACTAAAAAGCACAATGCACACAATTGAAACACAATGCGACAAAATTGATGCGAGTATAATGACGATGCATGCTTCATGCAACGTAGATAGGTATGCGAAATAAAATGCAATGCATGCTCTATGCAAAAAGACAATACAAAATTGAAAGAATAAGTAGGAAGCGGTGTCCAAAGACACCCTATAACAATCTTCGGCCTACCACTCGGAGGCTCTTCACAAAGTTTAAAAAGGATATGCCTTGCTCATATTTGAAATCGGGACATATTCATGCACCGGAGACACAGCGGGAATTGGAACGGCGCAACCAGCACACAATTTCAAGATCCTTGAAAACGGTGCCAGCCTCAAATATCTTAATTCTTCCTCCCAGTCCCAAAATAGGACCTTCCATACACTGATTAAGCAAGAGAACAACAGAAACCACCCTTGGGCCACAAATAGGGGAGGGCTGGCCACAAGGTGTACGGCCGGCCACTAGTGAAAAATCGGGGCAGTTTTGTCTTTTTGGAAGTGGGTCTTCTTTAAATCACCGTCCAAGCTTCATTTGCACACACCCTCATGACTGAAATCTTTCCCTCTCTCTCCCTAGGTGTTTCCTCTCTCTAGATTTACGTTTTATACACGTTTTCCAACGCCCCACACAAAGTTTATTCGTAAAACACTTTTGGTACTGTTCACTTTGAACCGATCAGATTCTGTTTTCGTTGATTTTTTCTGGGTTCTCATCACTTTAGGCTTGTTTCCCTCGAGTTTTTCTTGGGTTTTGCAAACTTTCCCAAATTTTGACTTTTTATTCCATTTTCTCTCTCCTAGGGTTGACTTTTTTCAAGTTTTCCCTCTTTTTCCCTTATTTTCTCCATTTTCACCACTTTTCACCCACTTTCCAGATGGCAGACGATGTCCCACATGATGGTGCCTCTTTTGAGATACATGTGCTTCCACCTATAGCCGAGGTAGAGGAACCAGCAGTTTCCAAGACTGGCGGGGTGGCAGAGGATATCGTCATTGATTTTGAGGTTGAGGCAGAGGCAGTGGCAGTCTTTCCACCAGGTCCCGAGCCCAAATTTTTGCCACTGAGGTTGAGGCCATTTGATCTAGCAACTTACCACCCACTGACGTACGCGATGGCCCGCGGCGGCATGCTGTGGTTTGATGATTTTGTTGGTGGCATGCCGTAGGATGTTTTGCTGAAGGAACGGACCTCCTACCTTTCTCACGACACTTCTAAGGTACCAACTTTGCTTCCATGCACTTTCATTTGACTATCTTTTAGCCATTTCATCACTGTCTTTCATCTGATTGTCTGTTATCTGTTATCTGACTCACTTTTTCCTTGCCACAGGAAGAGCCTCGCTCTTGGAGTGGTTACGGGATGGTGACAGCCAGGGACTGGTACCATAAGCTTCCCTCCCGAGTCCACGATCTTGTCGACGAGGCAGGCTTTGGCTTATTCTGCATCGGTCTTTCATGCCATATGGCCATCCGGGCCTTACTTGGAGCTTTGGTGGAGAGGTAGTGGGACACCACCAACTCCTTCCACTTCTCTTCCACCGAGGAGATGATGATGACCCCCTATGATTTCTCGATGATCACCGGTTTGGTAGTAAGGGTGATCCAATCCCATTTGATATCGATATAGGCTAGTGGGAGGTAGCCTAGAGCTACTTGCTTGGAGTGAGCCCATCTTTAGACATGCCAGTTATGGTCAGATATAGTTGGTTCCTCGAGAACTTCCGTAAGAGTTAGTCCGAGACTCAGGAGGAGATAGTGCAGTACACCCAGGGCTTTTTGATATACTTTCTCAGTACCACTTTGTTTGCAAATAGGTGGAATACCATGGGCTTGTATCTGTTGAGCACCCTTGTGACCTTTCCCCAGGTCTGGTTTTATGACTGGGCTAGAGCCGGCCTTGCCACCCTTTATGGCTACATGAGCTCTGGTTCCCGTATAAAGGGGAACAAGGTTGGATGCTATTGGCGAGCCTGGGAGGTACGCACTGTACTTTCATTTTCTGTTTTCTTCTTATGCTTTCTACTTTTCATTTTCTACTTATATCTGTCCATGCATTGTGCTTTTTGCTTTGCACTTTTTGTTTCTATCATTAGTCACACACCGTGCCTTTTGCTTTGCACTTTCTATTTACTATCTGTTCACACATATTGATTCACACTTTATCTTTGCCTTATAGCTCTAGGTCTATGCTTATTTCTCGGCCCTCTCCCCAGTGCCGATAGAGGAGGTAGCACCAGCCGTACCCTACGCACGACGATATGATGACAAATGCCGGCGCCGCAACGACATAACCTTTGCTTACTTCCGTTGATATTTTGACATGGTGGTGGCTCGTGAGGTTATCTGAAACTTATAGTCATTTCTTCTTTATTTCCATTGCCACTGTTCTAATTCATACTCTGACAACTAACAGCAACTAACAACTGGTACACTCTCCATTTACAGATCACGTGGCAGCCATGGGCGACGATGCCGACTAGAGTACGGGACTAGTATGTTGGGGCTTGGGCTACCTCCCAGTATTGGATCTTGTTAGAGGGTCGATTCTGCCGGGCTTGGTTTTTGGGTGAGCGTTTCGTACGCCAGACCATGGGCCAACCTACCCCTATTATTCATGCTCCGCCTCTAGCATCGATGAGGTCAACCGATAGCCTCCCATTATTCAGTTCATGGCAGGGCAGGATATGGACTACTTCCGACGAGACGGAGACTACATAGCCTTCATCAGGACTCACCTCATGCCATCCTTGACTGGAGCTCGCACCAGCGATGCTGCAGGTGCCTCATTTGCCAGAGGGGCTGTCTAGGAGGCCGAGGCTGATGTTGGAGAGGCCCTTCCTATTGTGCATACAGCCGGTTGGTAGCAATTCCTACTGCGATTCCATGTTAGCGGCCGAGTGAGATGGCCTATCAGATCTCGATAGAGCCACCAGAGGGGCACGGGTATGTTAGAGCCCCGAGCGCACCTCAGGTATGGACCACACTTGACAACTTGCATCCCGCATTTTCTCTTTCAAATACTGATTATTCAAATTCATTTTTAGGCACCCACAGAGTACACAGTAGGCGTCCTCCAGCCGGTTGCTTCTCTAATTCACATAGTGTAGAGGAGAGAGATGTTGCTCGCTCTCTATGGTATCTAGGCATATTTCCCTCCCTCTCATGCCTTGTATTGCTTCCCACACTGCACTAACATGCTATGCTCCCACTGATACACGATACTCATACTGTAAACTGACATGCAGTCTGGCACTACCTCACACTGCACTGATGTACCACACCTATGCTGAATCTGCCTTTTGCATCATACTCATACTGCATACTACATTCTGCAACATACATACTGTGTCTGATACTCTAATATTTGTTTTTTAGATTCCACCTGCACCGAGGGCACCAGCGGCAGTGGCAGCACCGACGACACCTCCTCCAACAGCAAGAAAGAGAGGTATACATGCCCCAGAACGCGGCCGAGATGAGCATCGAGGTCGAGGCAGGGGCAGAGGTGCTCGTGGTCGAAGCAGCAAGTCCCAAACAAAGGAGACCTCCTCTTTCTAAGAGCTAGTTTTGAGTGGAGATGATACTGAGACCAGCAGCACTGAGGAGGCAGTGAGCTGACGCTCTGAGTCTGAGAGCAAGGACGATGACAGAGGCTCGGGGTTAGGAAGTGAGGAGGGGACTGAGGCCGGCTCTGAGTCAAAGAGCGGGGATGGCGATACTAGTTCTGGCTCAGAGTCCAATTCTTATAACGCATTGACGGGGATAGTGCTCCTGAGTCCCCCTTTGAGGAAGAGGACAAAGAGGGCCTCTCAAGCTTGATGCGACTGGCATAGATGTTCGTACTCTTTTACTTAGTTTCTTTTATTTTGGTAGCTTAGCACATGTATAGCTTCAGATAGGTCTTACTCTTGTTTTTGAAACACTTGTATTCTCTTTTGTGAAAAAACTATGATCAGGGTAACACCCTGCAGTTTTATAAAAAGAGTTTTTGTTTTACATCATGAGCACCACACTTGTAATGAAAATGGGATTTAATTTGAAACCAAAATGCTTATATTGGATGTTCGTAACTAGCTATTGAGCTGATGACCGACTAAAATACAAAATACAACTCAATAAATGGAAAACAAAGTAAAAACAACCTAAACATAGCTATTTACACTTGCTAAAACGAAAAGACTCAAAACAAGACCCCAAAATACAAGACCAGGACAAAACCAAACTGCCAAAACTACCAGGCCCACAATAGTGTTAAAGCCCTTGCAATTCTACGGTGGTAGCCCTAGACGTGATACAATGCTTTCAACTTCCTCTCATCAAATAACATCAATTCTTCGAATCTGCTCTATTGCCAATCTGCCTCTTCTATTTGACAATCAGCCATAATTCACAGCGATGGTACTTCGATTTCAATCGGTAGAACATCTTCTAACCCATATACCAGAGAATAAGGGGTTGCCCCTACGGATGTTCGAATTGACATCCTGTAGCCCCAGAGTGCAAACGACAATTTATCTGGCCAGTCTTTGTAGGTCTCAACCATCTTCCGCAGGATGTTCTTGACATTCTTATTGGCGGCCTCAACAAATCCATTGGTCTGTGGTTTGTATGTTGATGACTTGTGAAAAGCCACGTTATATTTCTCAAGCAGATCCACCACCTCTTTCTTGAAGTGCAAGTCGTTATCAGATATGATCTTGTTCGGAACTCCATACCGACAGATGGTGTTGTTTTTGATAAATTTGGCCACATGTGATGCCTTTAACACAACATAGGATCGAGCTTCCACCCACTTCGTAAAAT
Organism: Camellia sinensis; assembly: GCF_004153795.1. NCBI lineage: Eukaryota > Viridiplantae > Streptophyta > Magnoliopsida > Ericales > Theaceae > Camellia > Camellia sinensis. The sequence continues at coordinate 659,224 of NW_021027750.1, forward strand.
AGTCAATCGCCACTAATTTGAACCCATGTCCATTTGAACCCTTTGGCGAGACTGCACTGATAACTTCGATTCTCCAGACTGAGAAAGGTCATGGCGAAGTCATGTTGTAGAGCTTTGACGACGGGATGTTCATGCGATTGGCATGAATTTGACATTTGTGGTATCATCATACAAACTAATACAATCCTCTTCCATAGTTGACCAGTAATAACCTTGTTTGAGGATCTTCTGGGCTAGTATCACACCGTTCATGTGTGCTCTACACTCCCCTCCATGGATGGCCTCCATGAGACGCTTTGACTCCTCTTCTTCAACACACAGCTTGTACATTCCTAGATGACCTCTTTTATACAGCTTATCTCTGTAGATGATGAACTAGATGGCTAGACGTCGTGTTCCCTATTTTTCCATAGCATTTTCCCCTGATGGATATGTATCCTTTTCTAGAAAGTTTCAAATGCCGTAGTACTGGAGGTTCTTGTCTTGCACCTTATCTATCGCAGCAATGCTTTCGTAGGGTGGCGTGTATTTATGTTCGATGATAATCGGATGCATCTTGACTCCAAGCGGGATATCTACCATAAAAGATAGAGTTGCTAATGTATCAGCAAATCGGTTGTTCTCCCTCAGTAGATGTGTAAATGTTAGAATATCCAGGGTTTGATGATAAACCTTCATTTTCTCTTCCTTGACCTTCCAGACTCCGTTTGCTTGATAAACAACCAAGTTCAAGTCCCCGATAACGTCTAACCTTATTGCCTCTAGTTCTAAGACAGCTTCCAAACTAGCAATACACACCTCGTATTTTGCATCATTATTGGACACTTTGAACTGGAGTTTGAAGGCTAGGGGTATATGGAAATCATCGGGTGCTATCAGCAATACGTCTATCCCATAACCGTATTCATCGGATGCTCCGTTAAAGTACATTGTCCATGTTTCCTTTTCCACGTGCAGAATCTCTTCATTTGGGAATAAGTACTCCACTGCCCCATCTCCTTCTACTGGGTGGTCCGTCAGGAATTCTGCTACCGCTCACCCTTTAACTGATTTACAAGTGACATACTTGAGATCAAATTCGAAAAGAATAAGCAACCAACGAGCTAGCCTACCCGTAAGCACAGGTTTCTCAAAGAGATATTTGATCGGATCTAATCTCGAAACCAGAATTACAGAGTGAGCAAACAAGTAATGCCTCAACTTCCTGGTAGCCCATACCAAAGCTAGGCAGGCTTTGTCCAGGGGAGTGTAGCGGGTCTCATAGTCTAGCATCTTCTTACTCAAATAGTAGATGGCTTTCTCCACTCTATCTTTAGATTCTTGAGCGAGCATACACCCCATAGTCGAATCTGTGATTGACAGGTACAGAATCACAGGCTTTCCCAGCTCTAGCGGCGACAACACATGTGGATTCTGGAGGTACTGCTTGACCTGTTTAAAAGAAAACTGACATTGATCATCCCATCGGAATTTCTTCCCTTTCTTCAGTAGACTAAACAGTGGTTCACAAGTCAAGGTTAATTTTGAAATAAACCGACTTATGAATTGCACTTTACCCAGAAAGCTGAGCACCTCCTTTTCCGTCATTAGTTGTGGCATTTCTAAGATGGCCTTGATTTTGGAAGGATCTACTTCAATTCCCCTCTGTGTGATCAGAAATCCCAGCATTTTCCCTGTTGTCACCCCGAAGGTGCATTTCTGTGGGTTCAACCTCAATCTGTATTCCTTGATCCATTGAAAGAATTTCTCCAGTGCGGCATAGTAGCCTTCTTGCTCTTTGGACTTGACAATCATGTTGTCCACGTACACCTCAACCTCTTTGTGGATCATGTCATGTAGAATGGTGGTCACAGCCCTTTGATCGGTAGCCCCATCATTTTTTAACCCAAATGGCATAACCCGGTAGCAGTAAGTGCCCCACAGCATGGTAAATGCAGTCTTTTATAGCAATTTCAGTTTTTGACATGACCTATGTTGTATTCCAGACTCGGGTCTCATGGTTTAATATTGTTATTCATGTCTTTTTCCTCCTTTCACCCTTTGAGTTTGAGATTTGGAATGTCTTGGGCGTGTTTGGAATAGGTTGGTTGCTAGTTGGTCTAGATTGGTGTTGCCCAGATTTTGGCTTCTTCGCTTGAGCGAGCTTTGTGACCTCTAAGAAATTATTCAGGTCTACAGAGATACTGGGAGGGTGTTGTTATTCGCTCGAGTGAGAACTCTTGTGCTCAAGCAAAGGTCTTCTGTCTGTAAAACTTCTGGAGGTTTGTATTCTACGCTCGAGCGAAGCCACTTATTGTGTCGGGTCGCTCAAGCGACAACTCTTGCGCTCGAGCAAGCCTCGTGTATATCAGTTCGCAACAGCACTATTTTACATCACTTTTTGATATCTTTTCACTCAAAAATCCTATATCAACTCCTCTCTCTAAAATCCAGCTTCTTTCTACAAATACACCTATATTTAGGGATCTCTCTACCCTATTCTCTTTGATAAAAAGATAGAGCATTCCGTGGGCTCCCATTTGATCCGAATAAAGTCGAGTTTGGACATGTTTGAGGTTTCTCCATGTAGATACCCCATTTTTGACCGACCTTAAGACTCAGACGTCATCGATTGAGTGCTCAGTGATGGTGCATATTGTGCTCGTTTTGAGGTTTCAGAGTTTTGGCTGAGAGCCTTGCCTCCGGGCCTCGGAACTCTTTGTGCTTTGGCTCGGTTTGCGGACCAAGTCTTGTTTTCCCTCCCCGGAGGGTGGGAGTGGTCTTGTAGACCATCTCTCTGTGGTCGTAGACTACTTTTCGTGGTCATAGGCCACTTTTCCCGTTTGGAGACTAGTTTTCGATTTTTGGAGCCTTTGACCGCGCGCCTTGTCTCGGGACCGCTTAACATTCTCCATTTGGCATGGTTTTTGAACCACACCTTGTTGCCTCTGCCTAGAGAAACACTGTGGTTCGGGAGACCACTTTTGTGGTTGCATACCACTTTTGATGCTCGTCAGCTAGTTTTCAGGGCTTTTGGCTACGTGTTTCGCCTCCCGATTTCTCGTCTTGCATCCGCTTTGGTTTGTTTTTGGTACAAACCTTGCTTTCCTTGTTTGGAAGGTGGTACAAGTGTGGGAGACTAGTATTTCTCCTGGCCGACCACTTTTTCTTTTTCCAGCTAGTTTTCTTGTCAGATAACTGGCTTTCTTGGTCTTTGGACCATCTTTTCTGGTCGACCACCACACCACCACCTTGCATTTAGTGTGTTGTCCTCTCTCACCTATGGCCGACTAGTGTTTGCTCTGGTTGACCACCTAAAGTGGTTGGCCGACCACTTTTACTAGCAGGCCGACCACTTCAAGTGGTCGGCTGCTTTTTGGCACCTTTTTGGAGATATTTTGGGACAGCTGGCACAGCTGGAGAGCGTTTGAGCCATCCTCCATACACGTGTATGAAGGGATGGCATTCAACCCTAGCATCTCCAAGAAGCTTTGGCTTTCCTCTTCTATAAGAGGGAGGCTCCTCCTCCCTCCTCTAGGTTCAGAAAATTGCCATTAGAAGGATAGATATTGCATTGTCTCTATATTGCCTTGTTTCTTCATTTTTGTGCATCAAAAGTGTAGATTTGTCTTAGTTTAACACACAAACACACACTCAAACACCTTCCTTTTGCTACTGAGGTGCCAAGGGGTTGTTTTTGGTGTTCTTTTGGTTGCCTTGAGCTTGAAAAACCTGCTGGAGTTGCAGTTATAAAGAGGGTCTTCAAGGGTGAGCTTTTGACCTTTAAATCCCCCTTTCTTGCTTAAGCTTTTAGCCTATCTTTCATGCTATTTTAAGCTTAGCTCATAACTGGTAAAAATTTTGTTTTTGCATGCTTAAAAAGTTTGTTTAGATCACTTTTATGTTTGGGGTTGTTTACCCCCTCTTAGGCCTTGTTTGGCCTTGGTTTTGAGCCTTTTTTGTGAGCTTTGGGACCACCTTGTATTGGCCTTCTCACCACTGACATCCAGAGGGATTTCAGTGGTGGGGATGGTGTTTTAAGGTCTTAAGAAGGAGAGGGACATCCCCTCTCCTTGTATCTTCCATACATGCCTTAATATGCCTCATGTTTGAGCACCTTTGTTAAGTGTATGTTGACCATGTCTTAGCTTGTATTTGTGGTTATTTTACTAAGGCATACCACTATTTTTAGTTATCTTGGTCACTCCATGCATGGTTAATACACTTGTAGTGTAAATCACACAATCTAGTCTTGTATGCCTCATGTTTGAGCAAGTGTTTCTAGCTTGTTTTGGGGCCATCTCAGTAGGTTTTTGGTGTTATTTTAACATGCCTCAGATCTATTTTGGGTTGGTGTGGTTGGCTCTTGCATGCCTAATACACTTGTAGTGTAAATTACACACACTAACTTTGTATGCTTCATGAAGTAGCATATATTTCTAGCCTATGTTGTGTCCATTTCAGCATGTTTTGGGGCTTATTTTACCATGTCATACCTCTGTTTAGGTTTGGTTTGGTTAGCCTTTGCATGCTCCATACACTTGTAGTGCATTTCCATGAAATAGCCTAACATGCATCATGTTGTGACATGTCATTCTAGCATGCTTTTTAACTTCATGAAGCTTTTGTCCATGTTTTAACATGCTTTAGCTCTGATTTTGGTTGTCTTGGTCATGCATGACTTGCTTTGTATAGCTATAGTTCAATCTAGCTTGTTTGTTTTGTACACCAAGCCCACTAGCATGCCTATGATTTGGCATCATTTATTATGTGATTTCAGTCCATGTTTCATGGCCATGCACTTGCATTTATCGCTCATTCAATGTGTTGGAGGGTTTGCCCCTTTATGCCTTAACATGAACCATTGCGTATGCCTTCATGCCTTTGCTTGTGAGCTCTCATTTTAGTGTTTATTTGGGGTTATTATGCCATGATATAACTCTGATTTTTGTTGCTTAAGTCATTCCGTGCTTGGTCTTAATAGGTGTAGTGTAATCCACCTTATTTGCCTTGCAGTCACCATGCTTGATGCCCTTCATGCTAGCATATTTTGGCCTACTTCCATGCATGTTTTAGACTCATTCTAACATGTACTAGGACTGTTTTGGGTCACCTTAGTCACATGCTTCATGTTTTGTATACTTGTAGTACAAATGCTCTTGCTTGCCTCAAGTTTTGAGCACCATTGCATGCTTCATTTGTGTTGTGTACATGATTTGGCATCATCTAACATGACATTTTAGAGCTTATAGCATGCTTTTGTTCCCACTTCATTCATGCTTTGAATGTCTTTAAGTGTTGCGCATTATAGCCTTGTTATTGCCTTAGCTTGCATGCCTAGGCCTTCGAGCCCTCGTCTTAGCATGTTTAGGTCCTTGTTTTGACCTACTTGAGCTCTGTCCATGCTTAGTTCATGCATTTGTGCCATGTGTTGCATGCCTCCTTTGCGTTGCTCTTTGCTAGCTTTCATGCCTTAGGATCCTAGCATGCTTTACTTATGTTGTTTGAATGATTTAGCATCATTTCTTGCTTCATTTCCGTACACTTAGTGTTGTTACACTTCCACTTTTGTCACTCATCGAGCACTGTTGAGAGTTGTGTTCTTTGGCCTCTCTGATGGCCAATGCATTGTGCATGCATGCCTTGCTTTATGTGCCTTCATTCATCACCAATGGCCACTGATTTAGGCATGACCGAGGTCTACCTCTTTTAGTTTAAGTCCATTGAACATGCCATGTATATTGCATTGAGTATGCCACATTGTTCATCACATTATGAATGCCTTGTACTTAGCATTGTGCATGCTTAGTTCACATCCTTGCGTTGTGCATGCTAACTGTTATTTGCATTGAGTATGCATGTCCCTAACATTGCTAAGTTGCCCTTGTAGCATTGCATTGTGCATGCATGCATTAGCATTGTTCGCATGTCATTAGCTTTGTTAAGTTAATCATGTCACATTGCATTGAGTATGCCATGTAGTTCATCGCGTTGTGTATACCATGTTGTTGCATAGAACCTTCCTCCATACACGTGTATGGAGGGATGGCCTTGAACCCTAAGCTTGTCCAACAAGCTTGAGCATTGGTCGGTCGCCAACGCTCTTGATCATACATGATAGAGTTCTAGGCCTTATGTGTTTACTTGTGCATTCATTTTCATATTGAATTGTGTAACTTTGCCTCTCGGCCATCACGCGTGAAAATGCGCGATTGGTGGCCTGAGGGTTGAGAACCACACCCCCTTGAGTTCATCACATGATAGGGAAGGTGGTTGTGCACACATATCTTGCAAGTACATTGCCATGCACTTTCTTGCTCTCTGTTGCAGAAAACTAGAGTCTGGCAGCAACAACTGGTCGGCCAACCAGAAAAAGTAGTTGGCCGACCACTTTTCTTGGTTTTCAATAACAAAAAGTGGTCGGCAGGGTTCTGGAGAGACCAAAAGTGGTCGGCCACCCTCCCACTGGATTCCCAAGGTGGATTTTCATTTTTCTAGAGCTTGGTGCAAGTTTCTGAGAACAAATGAAAACAGAGGCAAATTGGGGCATCGCATTGGATTTTCGAACGAGGCGACCGAGCATGCATCCAGTCTTCTACCTCCGAGAACCTCCTGTTTTACTGCTTTCCTTAGTTGCCATGCTTAGATAGCTAGCTTTTTCTTTGGTTTGTACCCTTTAATTAGTTAATGTGTTAGCTATTCAATTCGTTTTGTAATAATTAGTTAACTAGGATTAGTTAATTAATTTGTTGTGTAATAATTAGTTTAATTAGCTTAGATTAGCTAGTTAGCTTCTTATCCGGTCCCTCTTTCAAGAGGGCGCATTGTTGTAATAAGCGTGCGTGTGTGTGATGCATGTCTTCCAATCCCCATTTCTTTCTCCCTTTTACTTAACCACTTACGATGGTTAGTTTTAGGACATATTTCATTTAGCATACCTTATGCTCGCATGCGTGCATCCATTCATCTGTATTGCATGCACCGGGCTCGGCGCATCATACTAACTGCATTGTATTTCAATTCCAATTTGAATACATGTACCAGGTTGTATTTCACATGACATTCTTAGGATAGCCGGGCCTATCTTAATTGCATTTTTGCATGTGTTGCATTAGCCATCTTAACATGAACTAGGATCGTGCATGATTTCTAACTAGTTCCTTGATTTGGCTCGGAGTACACTGTGAGTGTTTACATTTTAGCATACTGCATGTGTGTTAATGTTGCCATGTTAGCATACTTGCCATGAAGCTATTTGCTTATGTGATTAACTGCCTGAATACCTGTGGGTGAAGGTTGGATTACTTGAATTGGGACAATTCATTGAAATCTGCATTTTAGCCTACTTACGAGTAGCAAACTTCAAACCATTTTCCAAACTAACAGATATGCAATGTTTTGTTCCAAATTAGGCGATCTAGTCTATACTTGTATGTTGTGCGCATCACATAGTAATTCTAGCTAATTAACCGGAATGAGAGCACATATGTTTTCAAAAACAAGATATCATGCTTAGTACATGCCGATCTTTGATCGGGTGAGCGGGGGTGCTCATTAAATGACCTTCCCCAATCGTACCCAAGTTCCCAAGCCAAGACAACTTTGGTGATGACAGACACATGGCCTTAAGCACGAGTCAAGATTTCCTAAATTTTCCCAAAATAAAATATTTAGGTGGCGACTCTGTATCTGGCAAAGCAGTCCATGTTTGGCACTTCTTTACAAAAATCAGTTTTCCAAAACGATTTGCCGGATTTGGACTCTTTGGTGATTTATCAATCTCACATCGCACATTGTGAGATCAGATTAAGAGCCGTGACATTTGAGTCCGAACTGTAGCAACGAAGCCCAAGGGCACGCCTACACTCCACTTCTCCTTTGGGCTTCTACACTTGAGGTTGGGACTCTCTACACCTTAATATGGGTTTTAACTTGGTTATAGGTTGTTGTGTGAAAATGGTGAGATTTGGGGGTGTTTTAAACAAAACTAGGGTTTGGGTTCAATTTTGAAAAGAGGTGTTTTTATGTAGGTATTATATAAATGATTATGAGGTTTGGATATGAGACTATCTTGTGTTAAAATAATTGATTTTGGCCTTTGGGTTAATATTTGGAAAATGGAGAGCTTTGCCCTAAAATGTTTTGATTAATTATTTTGTATAAATAATGAAATTGGTACGGAAAATGTGAAATTGGGAGAGTGTATAGATGAATGGTGTTGTTGGATTTGTTTAATCATTCACCTATGGAAATGTGATGATTTATCGGTTATAGAGATTGCATATCTGTTTAGAAATATTTGCTTTAGGCTATCGGTGGATGATAGTCATGATTGTTGTAGACATTGCACATAGATTAGGCGAATTGAAACTATTCCCTTAACCATTATCATTGAATATGATTATAAATGATATACATTGTTTATGTATAATATTTGGGAGAAGAAAGGGGATGTACTCTATGTTTTGAGGAGAAGAAAGGGGATGGACTCCATTGAACTAAGTTGGCTTGTGTGCCCAGGGTGAAAGTCCCGAAAATCATTTGTATACATGGGTGCCGATTCCTGCGGACGAAATTTCCGTAAAATGACAAATAGAAGTGAATGTATTTGTCTGATGATTTTATCTATTGGAAACTTGAGAGGTGTAACCTCTATTGATGGGTTGAATGCAGTGGATGTGTCTATTAAGCTAAAATAAATGAATTGAGATACGAGTTTGGCATAACATGGTTTTGGAAAGAGTTATAAAGATTTTGTCATAGGACATTGAACATGTGCATCACACTTATATCTTGCTAATTCTTATATATTGTGTTAGTGTGTTTCTACTGGGCTTTGGCTTACCCTACTTGGAAACCATTTTTAGGTGTTGGAGACATGCCTCCGCCGAGACAATAGTTTGGGGAGACTTGGAGCAAGTGCTTCTTTTTGTTTTGTTTATTTTGTATAGCCAAGGGCTAAGTTGTATTGAGTTAGACTCTTCTTTTGTTGTGACCAAGCAATGTCTTGGAAAGATGTAAGCCCGTCAGGGCTTTATTTTGTTGATTACTAACTGGTATTACATGTTATAGATTTAGGATGAATATTTATGAAAGTGTATCGCATGTATTAACTTTTGTAAACGAACTCTAAAGAATGAATGCACCCAAATTCTATTATTCTTTTGCTTATGTGTTGGATTTATTGTATTACTTTTGGGGGCATTACATCTTTTCTCTGTCTTCGGGTGCTATCAGAATCTGCTTATACCTGAAAAAACCCATCCATAAATGATAGCAATGCATGTCCTGCGATGAAGTCTACCAACTCATCAATATGTGGCAGTCGAAAGTCATCCTTCGAGCTAGCTCTGTTCAAGTCCTGAAAGTCGACACAAACCCAGATTCTGCTATCTTTCTTTGGCAATGGGATGATGTTGGCCAACCAAGTCAGATATTAGGACACTAACAAGAATCCTGCATTAATTTGCTTGGTGAATTCTTCCTTGAATTTCAGTGCCCAATTCGAACGAATTCTGCGCAGTTTCTATTTGACTGGTCAGGCCTCAGGTTAAGAGAGATCCAGTGCTGTACAATATTAGGGTCAATTCTAGGCATGTCTTCGTAGGACCACACAAAAACATCTTTGAAATCTTTTAATAAAACGATTAAATGCTCGCGTTCCTTAGAAGACAATGTGGACCTGATCTAGACCAAGCTTGGATCCTTCTCACTACCCACATTAATGGCAATGATTTCATTAATATAAGGCTTAGCACGCCTCTCCTCCTCTCGATTAATCAAGTTTTTCAAAACTAGAGGAATTTCTTCCTCTTCATTTTCATTAAAATTCTAAAAATCTTGGCCAATGCAATAAATCAGCGGCACAGAGAAGTACACAGAATTTACAGTGTTTTCATTCATAAGCTCCAGCTCTTCGATTACAACAGACTTAGAATAAAAAGAAAAAGAAAAAGAGGACCTTGACATGACCTTGGCATCCGGGTTACCACTTTCGGGAATGCCAGACTAAGACTCCTCAGATTGACTTGAATCTGATTCTGGCTCCACAACTGGCTCATCATTTGATTCAGAACTGGAAAGATAGCCTTTCTCCAGCTGCCAAGTAAGACAAGGTGCCCTCGATGCATCCAGAATTCCACTGGTTTGGTCCACACCCAGTTCTTCCCCGATTATGGAGACAGTAAAGTTATCTCCCACGTCCTCCGTGTCGGCCACAGGATTTGCCAGGAGATTGGCCAGTGTTGCCCCTACTTCTGCCTCGTTGTTATCTGAGTCATCTTCTGTGCTCTGGCTAGCTTTGATACTTAGTTCAGCCCTTTCTTCCTCACTATTCTGCAGTTAATGGCCAAAGAAGATCTCGAACCCGGGAACACGCTCGTTTAAGGAATTTACCCAAGGCTCAGGAAAGCCACAGAAAGGGAAATCCTCTCCCTCTCGAACAAAACGGCCATTCAACGTCCCCCAGATTAGCCAATGGACGAGCTTATAATGCTTCCCAGCTCTCTTAGCCTTGGCTCTATCTCTCATTTCCTCCCATTTTCTTATCCAATCTTCTTTGGTGGCAACATAGCCCAGTCCGAAGGCATGCAGGTTGTACAATACCTGTAATACCCCTGTTCCGTAATGTGTTAATTGGTCCTTAATATGAATTTGATTATATGTTTGATATGATTTGGTGTGTCATTATGTGATATATGTGATTCTAGAATTCTATCTGTCCACCGTAGGAATATCTGTTTGAATAATCTGCTTTGGAATTAAATTGAGGGCCTTAGCGGCCACAGAACTCGAAATTGATTACGCTATTGTGATTGGCATAATTTTTGGAGCTTACGGTGAAATTTAATTGAAAATTGATTCGGGTCAGATTAAATTGAATTATTTAATGGCATTGTGCTCAAATTGTTTAATATTTTAATTGTGGCTAGTGGGGCTTCTTGTATTTGAGCACTACACTCTCATTCTCTCCTATACCTTCATTTTTGGCTAATCAAACTCTAAGAAAGTGGGGGAGGTCGGCTGTTAGAGAGAGAGAGAGGGAGAAAGTTGTGTAATTTTTGGCTCAAGGTTGTGAATTTGAAGTCCAACTCAAGAATTGACCATAGATTGAGCTTCTAGGTAAGTGATTGTTTATGAATTCATGAGTTTGAACTTGTGATTTTGTGAATTAAAGGTTAATTGGTGATCAAGAACAAGAGTTGTACTCTAATTGATGAATTTGAAGCTAAAATGCACATGCATGTATAGGATCACCATGGTTTTGCATAATCAAGCATGTATTGGGATGAATATGGAAATATGAGTGTTAAATCCTACATGCAAGCATGTTTTTGTTGTGTTCCATGAGAATGAACACCATTTGCATTGATTGGAATAGGCATGGAGTCAAGAATTGACATGCATGCATGATTGATGAAGATATGAAGCTTAAAGGCATGAATTTAATGTATTGGAAGTAAGTTTGGTATAATTTGGCTTTGCATGTGATGGATTCATGGGAATTGAGTTTCAATATGTTATAATTTGGTGTTTATATCATGTTAGTACACATATATATGAAGTTTGAGTCGAAATTATGCATTTGGGGCCTTTGAATTCGATGTTGGAGCTCAAGAACACATTCTGGATTTTCCAGAATTTCGATGTCCGCTCGAGCGGTGAAACTGACGCTCGAGCGTGAATTTCGTGCTCCCAGTATTTTTGTGCAGACTGGATGTCCGCTCGAGCAGGGAAGTCCACGCTCGAGCGGGGAGCTATGTAGACAGGCCATCCGCTCGAGCGGCTGAGTTCACGCTCGAGCGTGATTTTGATGTAACCAGTATTTTTACGGCATAATTCGGTAGCAGTAGGTACCCCACGAGGTGGTGAATGAGGTCTTCTCTTTGTCCTCAAGCGCTATCAGAATCTAGTTGAACCCGGAAAACCCATCCATAAATGATAGCAATGCATGGCGTGCAGTGAAGTCCACTAACTCATCAATGTGCGGCAGAGGAAAGTCATCCTTGACTGGCTCTGTTCAAGTCCCGGAAGTCTACACACACTCGGATTCTGTCATCCTTCTTCGGCACTAGAACGATGTTGGCCAACCAAGTCAGATACTCAAATACTAACAAGAAACCTACCTCGATCTACTTAGTGACCCCTACCTTGATTTTTAGCGCCCAATTCGGACGAATTCTACGCAGCTTCTCCCTGACTGGTCTGGCCTCGGGGTCAAGAGGGATCCGATGCTCTATAATCTCAGGATCGATTCCAGGCATGTCTTCGTAAGACCATGCAAAAACATCTTTGAAATCTTTTAACAAAGAGATTAAACGCTCGCGCTCCTCCGAAGACAACGTGCACCCGATCTGGACCAAACGCGGATCATTCTTAGTACCCACATTAATGGCAATGATTTCATTAGAATAGGGTTTAGCAAACCTCTCCTCCTCTCGATTAATCAAGTTTTTCAAAGCTAGAGGAATTTCTTCCCTTCGTTTTCATTAGAATTTTGAAAATCTTGGTCAATACAATAAACCAACAGCACAGAAAAGTACACAGAATCTATAGAGTTCTTATTCAAAAGGTCCAGATCTTCGGTTCCAGACTCAAAAGAAAAGCTGAATGAAGACCTAGACAAGACTTTGGTATCCGGGTTACCACCCCCAGAAATACCAGACTCAAACTCAGAAGAACTTGAATCTGATCCTGACCCCACAAACTCAGTGGAATCAGATTCTAGCTCATCACCTGATTCAGAACTAGACATATAGTCTTCCTCCAGCTACTAGATAAGAGATAGTGCCCCTGATGCATCCAAAATGTCACTGGTTAGGTTCACACCCGATTTTTTCCCAATCATGGAGACAATAAGGTTATCCCTCAAGTTCTCTAGGTCGGCCGCAAGATCTATCATGAGACTAGCTAGTGTTGTCCCTGCTCCAAGTTCATTGCCATCTGAGTCACCTTACATGCTCTATTCAGCTTTGATGCTTGGTTCAGTCTTTTCCCCATTATCACTGTCCTGCAGCTGCAAATCAAAGAAGATCTCGAACCCAAGAACACGTTGCTTTGAATAATTCACCCAAGGCTCGGGAAAGCCACAAGAAGGGAAATCTTCTCTCTCTCGAACAAAGCGGCCATTCAGTGTCTCCTGGATTGGCCTGTGAATGAGTTCATAATGCTTTCCGGCTTGCTTAGCCTTGGCTCTGCTTCTCATTTCTTATCTCTTCCTTATCCAGTCCTCTTTGGTGGGCACATAGCCCAGTCCAAAGGCATGTGGGTTATGTGGCAAATCTATCAATGTTGCAACATCTTTTCGACTACTCTTTCCAAGCCCCATTCCTGGAACGTGCCACAGTTTGTTCATGAAGTAGATAGACTGGGTGTTGACGTATATGCCTTCATCCGCGGCCAAAATGGTCTGCACTACCCAAGCTTCCACCAGAGTGAATCCCGAGAGGAATACATCCTCATCGCCATGGTTGATCTCTAACACTGGCGTAGCCACCTCTGGAGGTGGATAGATGGATGAGTTCCCAAAAATGATTGCTACTCCTCCCTCAAGAGGATACTTCAACATCTGATGGAGGGTGGATGAGATAGCCTTCACGTGATATATCAAGGCCTCCCTAACAACAGGTTAAAGGTGGTTGGCACATTCAGTATGTGGAACTCGATCTCTTGCTCTAACAGGCCCACCTGGACTCTCACTTTCACTGTACTCATGACCTCTCTGCTTGTGTTATCATACGCCCATATCACTTGGGCCGTGGGAATGAAGTCTGCCAGTTTGAGGCCAATTGCGTAAGCATTACGGGAAGGACATACATTGATCGCAGAATCGGTGTCTACTAGCACCCTGGCACCCACTTCTCTCTGTATTCCATAAATATGTATAACAGTTTATTATGAGCTGACTCTTCCAGCGACAATTCTTTGTCAGAAAAAGTGAGCATTGGCTTAGCACCACTTGGAAAGAGTAGACCCATAAGTTGCTCGGGCGTCGTATCAATGGACAATTTAGCCTTGTCTATTGCCGACAATACTGCCTATTGGTGCACCCGTGAAGCCATAAAGAGTGCCCAGATAAAGATATCAGCTTGGATTTTCTTGAGCTGCTTCAGTACTAGCTCCTTTTTCAACTTCTTCTCATTTTCCTTCTCGACTTCCCGGTCATTTCCTGATGGCTCTGCTTGATCTAGGTGTGGAGGCTTAAAATATCGTCCACTTCTCGTGAGATGATCTATCTCCTCAGCATACCATGTGTCATCCAGGATGTAGTCTCCCCAATCTTCGTCAGTATGGGCCAGATGCAGATCATTATCATCCCACCACTCGTCATCAGTTACTGACAAACAGTTGTCCAGCTCCACCTGATTAACCTTCACAATACAATTGTCCCTCTTAGGGTGACACGCGGTTACAATTTTCTGGCTGTCTTCAATTCTTTCTTTCTCAAACTGCCTCAGTGCAGCTTCCTGTTCAGTATCTGTAACTTTCATAACATCCACTTTTTGGACTGGTTTTCCCGCACACGTGTCCTCTAGCAATTTTCCTTTCTCATTAGCCCTCACGGTCGCTATAGCTACCTTTGTTTCCTTTCCTTCTAGCTTAATCCTAGTTTTTTATTCCTTGTTTGGCTCATCACTCAGTATCTGGCGTTATCAGTTGATCCGTTCAGGTCAAACCACCCAATTTGTACATCTCCTTGATCATGCTCATCGAAAAACTACAAGTTATCCAAATCCTCTTCGAGGTCTGCTAGGTCGTCCAACCCTTGGAGTAGGCCCTCCTCCCTGACCACATTGATGCCTACCGAGATTGGTAGCACCTCTTCAGGCCTGGTTTGACTGGTTGGCACAATATAGCAACTCGGGTCATACGCCCTTTTAAATAAATCCTCGGAACACTCCGATGGAAAACCAATACCTCCCTCAGAGGTCGAAACCTCCTCTACCGCAAGTGTTGTCACCACATTATGAAGCTCAAGTTGCGGATTGGACGTGTCTATCATGCGCAAATCTGCGCCTTTAGGAATAAACGTCAGTTTTGGTAGGTGAGAGGGGGTAATATATACACTGGGGTCATAGAAGGTGGACAGTGTATGGATAAGGTGGAGATTTTGGGGTGAGGGGACTTGATTATGGGCTGAGAGCGGGTTGGTGATTACATTTGGTTTCTGGAGTAGAGCGATGACCTTGTTGTCAATGAGATCCTGAATCTCATGATGTAAACGAAAGCACCGGTCGGTGTCATGACCGTGCTACTGGTGAAAAGCACAGTATTTTGCAGGGTTATGCTTGGGTGGAAGAGGGTCAAGAAGTGGGCGAGATTCTAAGGGTTTTAGGTGCCCTTTCTTGATCAGCACTTGCATGGCTTTAGATAGGGTCATATATAGTTGATTGAAGGTTCTACCCAGAGGTCGGGTCGGGTTGGATGGTGTTTGTAGGCCTATGTTGGCGAAAGGGTCGGCAGTCTTGGTCGTGGTGACAACACTTACATCCGACAACCTCGCAGCTGTGCTACTACTAGCAGCATTGGAACTGCGAATGAATGGCCTCTTAGCTTGCTCCTTATCACCAGTAATAAGCCCTTGTTTCATGGCATCCTCAATTTGAACCCCCATTTCATGAAGCTCTGTGAATGTAAATAGGGTTAGAACAATCATGTTTTGCAACAACTTGCCATGTAGATTCCGGACAACCATTCTTATCTAGTCTTTTTTTTGAAGGTCGAGTAGTCATCATGGACGCTTTGGCCCTCCATCTCGTCACAAACTCAGAGAAACCTTCCTTTGGCTCTTGGCATGTCACCTCGAGATCATGGGTTGTGACCTTGATTTGCGTATTGTAAGAGTATTGAGCCATGAAGGACTCAGCTAATTCCTCCCAATTCTATTTTACTGAATCTTCCAACTTGGTGTACCAGATGGCCGCTATACCCAACATAGTCCGACCAAAGAGAGATAGCTTCTGCAACCTAGTCAAACCCATCGGCCACAAGATGTTCGAAAATAGTTGTAAGTGAATCATCAGGTCCTCGGAACCATCAAAGAGATCAATGTGTGGCATCTTGAACCATTCTGGTAATGTAACTGCAGATTCAGTGTATCCATCCTCTATGTTTGGAATGAATATTGATTATGGTACATACCTCCCGATTTGAATAACTGCACGTTTATGCAACTACCTCCGAATTTATGTAGTCAATGCCATATTGCACATGACTTGAAATGCTTTGATATGAACAGTTGTGATGAATAATTCTGATATGACTTTGAGAATTGATAAACTTAGGGCAGTTGAGAAACTATCAACCATGCACCTAAACAAACGAAGTATGCCTTACAGAACCGAATGTGTCCTAATTGAGAAAATTTTTATCTGATTCGATCCGATGGAACCTTTGCCTGATATTGTTCTGATGGAACCCTCATTTGATATAATTTGATGGAACCCTTGTTTGATCTAATCTGACAAGGTCGTTGCTTGGATCGACCGATAAGACCCTCTATCTAATTTGATTTTGTAAAAAGGGGATTAAGAATTGCTTGTGGATAAGTAGCCAGATTATTCTTGGCAGAAAAACTGATAGGCCCAAAACTTGAATGCGTTTGGAATACTTGACTTATTTGAAAGACCTTTTGTGGGCTGTCAACAGATTGATCTAATTATGAACACCGTTGAGAACCAATCCCCAACTATTGAGGACATATGTGTTAAAAATGAACCGAATTGTACAAACCCCGTGATTGGGTGTCGTAAGGAATGTTGTTCCATTTTGTTTGTTTGACGCTATGGGAACCGATGACGGTAGATTGATTTGATTTTGAGCAGTACTGAACAATTGTCTTTGACTGATCAGAACATGTTTTGTAAGGGAGAGTGGTTGTTTCAGTGTTATCAGATTTTGGGGAAATCAGGTTATAGTGAATGGTGTTGTGTTGCTTTGATGACATTCTTAGAGTGTCCTTTCGTGCTAGGGGACGTTGAGCCTATGTAGCACCTTTGATTGAGATATCCTTTTGCCACCGACGGTTTCGTACGGGTGGGTTTGACTAATCGATCTGGAATCGGCCACCGACGGTCGCGAACGGGTGTGCTTCGATTCCGAGACGATTATTCCTTTGTTTTGTTTAGAATGTCATCTTTTGGTATTATGTAGATGTTTTAACATCCAAGAAGCTTTGAGAAACCCTGATTATCCGAAGATGTGTAAATTGTGTTTGACATGTAATTGATTATTTTGATACTACCCTTGACGTCATGAGGACTAATATATGAATTGCCTCGTGCTTTTGACAACTATAAGATAATGTAGAAAGACTCGATGGAATAGGGAATTGTATATTGAACCGAATTGGAAACTGCAAACTGTTGAATGAATTGAAAGCACGTATATTCTGTTAGAAGTCGATTGCATCGGTGTTATTGTGCTTTACAATTGGTACTATGGGGGTATATGAGTTATGTATGTCGTGTGGTTGATTGCTTCGTCATTATCCTAGTTGACTCGGGAATCAGAGTCCGGATCCACTTGAACTCCTAGAAACTTTTGATTGACCTTGGATAACTGTGAGGAATCGTTGAACTGAATACCGGATCGGATTGTGAATTGTGGAATTATTGAAGAATGAATTGAACTTTTGTGATAAGGGAATAGACTGAACTTCTGTGATAAAGTTAGCCGACATCTGAAATAAATTTGTTGGTGACCTACCATGAATGGGGCAATTAGTGAATTTGTGTTTGAATATTTTTCGGTACCAACAGGTCAAAGTCGAATATCAGTGGTGGCAGAACTGCTTCAACCTCTCCATTTTGGAATGGGAATGGGAATATGTGGCTACGAACTTCGTTGTGGGGCTACCTTGAGCACCCACGGTATAAGTCCCATTTGGGCTATTGTAGGTAAAATTATTGAAGTTACCCATTTCTCCCTATAAAATTTTGTATGATGCTTGTAGACTAGCCACTGTTTACATCGATAAGATCGCTCGTTTACATGGGGTCCCAGTATCTATTGTTTAGACAAAAATTCTAAAATGTGTTTGAATTCTGAAAGGCCTTCAAGAAGCAATGGGGGCTCAGCTTCTGTTCTGTTATGTTACTCGGACCCAGAGGTTCCCTTATGGGACTGGTTATTCGTAACCTCACGTGTATATGTTCTGTTCTGTTTCGCTCTGCTCTGTTCTGTTAATGCTAATGAACATATCACGTAAACTTAATCACGACTTATGACTCCTGTATATGATCTGGACAAATTATGAATCTGATACGAAACTAAATTGTGATTCGACACTACTTTCCATCTGAAAATCGAAGTGTAACTAGAAAGAACTTTTGGGAGAAATACCCCAAATATGTGCAGTAGATTTTTCGGGGAGTTTGGGAGATCTATCCATTTTTGGCAGACTTTGCTTACAACCACAGCCTACACTCTAGTTTTGGTGTGACACCATACAAGTCCTGTATGGAGGAAAAGTTGAGTCTTTGACTGATTGAGAACAGAGTGTTGCTTGATCTTGAAACTAAGCAGATAACTATTAAAAGGATTGGAACCATTGAATAGGAAGGTAGTCCGAATTGTTTTGACTATAGGTAAATTAAGTTTGGAGGACCAAACTTCCTAAAGGGGGGAAGACTGTAATACCCCTGTTCCGTAATGTGTTAATTGGTCCTTAATATGAATTTGATTATATGTTTGATATGATTTGGTGTGTCATTATGTGATATATGTGATTCTAGAATTCTATCTGTCCACCGTAGGAATATCTGTTTGAATAATCTGCTTTGGAATTAAATTGAGGGCCTTATCGGCCACAGAACTCGAAATTGATTACGCTATTGTGATTGGCATAATTTTTGGAGCTTACGGTGAAATTTAATTGAAAATTGATTCGGGTCAGATTAAATTGAATTATTTAATGGCATTGTGCTCAAATTGTTTAATATTTTAATTGTGGCTAGTGGGGCTTCTTGTATTTGAGCACTACACTCTCATTCTCTCCTATACCTTCATTTTTGGCTGATCAAACTCTAAGAAAGGGGGGAGGTCGGCTGTTAGAGAGAGAGAGAGGGAGAAAGTTGTGTAATTTTTGGCTCAAGGTTGTGAATTTGAAGTCCAACTCAAGAATTGACCATAGATTGAGCTTCTAGGTAAGTGATTGTTTATGAATTCATGAGTTTGAACTTGTGATTTTGTGAATTAAAGGTTAATTGGTGATCAAGAACAAGAGTTGTACTCTAATTGATGAATTTGAAGTTAAAATGCACATGCATGTATAGGATCACCATGTTTTTGCATAATCAAGCATGTATTGGGATGAATATGGAAATATGAGTGTTAAATCCTACATGCAAGCATGTTTTTGTTGTGTTCCATGAGAATGAACACCATTTGCATTGATTGGAATAGAAATGGAGTCAAGAATTGACATGCATGCATGATTGATGAAGATATGAAACTTAAATGCATGAATTTAATGTATTGGAAGTAAGTTTGGTATAATTTGGGTTTGCATGTGATTGATTCATGGGAATTGAGCTTCATAATGTAGTAAATTGGTGTTTGTAGCATGTTAGTAGTTGTATATAAGAGTTATGGGTTATAAAATGCAAGCTATGTTGATTTGAATGCAAGTTTGAAGCTCAAACTGGTTGCTGGAAATTCCAGAATTTGGCATGTCCGCTCGAGCAGGGGAGAACACCGCTTGAGCATGAAATGTTAGTTCCCAGAACTTTTGTAGGCATTGATGTCCGCTCAAGTGGGGAGAGTCACGCTCGAGCGTCAGTCACATGTTTCGACTCTTAGCTTGAGCGTCCAAAGTCACGCTCGAGCGCAAAAATGAGGCAACCAGTACTTTTGCAGACCAGATGGGTCCACTCGAGTGTTAGAAACCGCGCTCGAGCGGGGAGCCCTATTTTAGAAATTTTGTAAAGATAAATTTATGTTTTGTTTCCATTCTCTTTCACTTCTAAGCACTCTTAGGCATACATTGAGCCTTGTAAATGGACTAAGAAGATAAGAAAGAAGCCTAAGAGGAATGTATGAGTTAAGAATGGATTGAATCGTTTATGACCCGATATGTGTTATGTATTATGTAGGGTCGAGCACAAGGACGAATCCATCAGCAGAACACTGTGAGTAATATCTTAATAAAGATATTTTGAAGTATGCTATTTGTCCAATCGCTTACTCCTATTTGAGTTTCATAAGTTTGTTAATTTGAATTATGGACAAATATCCGTTTGATATGAATGATTGGGCCGAACGCCGTTTGATATGAATGATTGGGCCAAAGGCTGTCGGACATGAATGATTGGGCCAAAGGCTGTCAGATAGGAATGAATCGAGCCTGAGGCCATTTGATACGTCTGGATCTGTGGTCACTTGATACAGTAGACAGAAACATGAATTGGGCCCAAGGCCATCTGATGTATTTGTTTCAAATTCCGTTCATGTATCTCCTTTATTGATATTATTCACTGGGCTTTTGCTCATTCTTATTCATGTGTCTGTAGGTGAGCCAAGAGATGTTTAAACCCAGCCTCAGTGAAGTATGTGAGAAACAGTCAAAGTTTTGAGGAGTCAGCCCATACGTCTCACGCACGAGACTTGTTTTTGCCCTTTTGTATGTATTTACATTTTGTCAGGTTGGCGAAGTTTTGAATACGTCTGTGTATAGTTTCAGGGTTGACTTAGTTTGGATGATCCTGTCTGTACAGAACCTATGTCACTATGTTTGTTGTGAGTTATTAACGTACATATGTATGGTTTGTTTTGATGCGCCATGTAAGCACAGCTCTATGGACAAAGTTTTAAATTTTTGCTTCCTTTTGGCCCCTTTTCTGATGTGTTAAGTCTGTTTTTGGTTTGAGCGTAGGTAATCTTAGGATTACTGGCCGGTTACGTCCTTAACCATGGGGCGGGTTCGGGTCGTGACATCACTTGCCAGTGCTGCAATACCTTCCGCCCACTCTTTCAAGCCCCCATTCCTGGAGCGTGCCACAGTTTGTTCATGAAGTAGATAGACTGGGTGTTGACGTATATGCCTTCATCCGCGGCCAAAATGGTCTGCACTACCCAAGCTTCCACCAGAGTGAATCCCGAGAGGAATACATCCTCATCGCCATGGTTGATCTCTAATACTGGCGTAGCCACCTCTGGAAGTGGATAGATGGACGAGTTCCCAAAAATGATTGCTACTCCTCCCTCAAGAGGATACTTCAACATCTGATAGAGGGTGGATGAGACAGCCTTCACGTGATATATCAAGGCCTCCTTAACAACAGGTTAAAGGTGGTTGGCACATCCAGTATGTGGAACTCGATCTCTTGCTCTAACGGGCCCACCTGGACTCTCACTTTCACTGTACTCATGACCTCTCTGCTTGTGTTATCATACGCCCATATCACTTGGGCCGTGGGAATGAAGTCTGCCAGTTTGAGGCCAATTGCGTAAGCATTACGGGAAGGACATACATTGATCGCAGAATCGGTGTCTACTAGCACCCTGGCACCCACTTCTCTCTGTATTCCATAAATATGTATAACAGTTTATTATGAGCTGACTCTTCCAGCGACAATTCTTTGTCAGAAAAAGTGAGCATTGGCTTAGCACCACTTGGAAAGAGTAGACCCATAAGTTGCTCGGGCGTCGTATCAATGGACAATTTAGCCTTGTCTATTGTCGACAATACTGCCTATCGGTGCACCCGTGAAGCCATAAAGAGTGCCCAGATAAAGATATCAGCTTGGATTTTCTTGAGCTGCTTCAGTACTAGCTCCTTTTTCAACTTCTTCTCATTTTCCTTCTCGACTTCCCGGTCATTTCCTGATGGCTCTGCTTGATCTAGGTGTGGAGGCTTAAAATATCGTCCACTTCTCGTGAGATGATCTATCTCCTCGGCATACCATGTGTCATCCAGGATGTAGTCTCCCCAATCTTCGTCAGTATGGGCCAGATGCAGATCATTATCGTCCCACCACTCGTCATCAGCTACCGACAAACAATTGTCCAACTCCACCTGATTAACCTTCACAATACGATTGTCCCTCTTAGGGTGACACGCGGTTACAATTTTCTGGCTGTCTTCAATTCTTTCTTTCTCAAACTGCCTCAGTGCAGCTTCCTGTTCAGTATCTGTAACTTTCACAACATCCACTTTTTGGACTGGTTTTCCCGCACACGTGCCCTCTAGCAATTTTCCTTTCTCATCAACCCTCATGGTCGCTATAACTACCTTTGTTTCCTTTCCTTCTAGCTTAATCCTAGTTTCTTATTCCTTGTTTGGCTCATCACTCAGTATCTGGCATTATCAGTTGATCCGTTCAGGTCAAACCACCTAATTTGTACATCTCCTTGATCATGCTCATCGAAAAACTACAAGTTATCCAAATCCTCTTCGAGGTTTGCTAGGTCGTCCAACCCTTGGAGTAGGCCCTCCTCCCTAACCACATTGATGCCTATCGAGATTGGTAGCACCTCTTCAGGCCTGGTTTGACTGGTTGGCACAATATAGCAACTCGGGTCATACACCCTTTTGAATAAATCCTCGGAACACTCCGATGGCAAACCAGTACCTCCCTCAGAGGTCGAAACCTCCTCTACCGCAAGTGTTGTCACCACATTATGAAGCTCAAGTTGCGGATTGGACATGTCTATCATGCGCAAATCTGCGCCTTTAGGAATAAACGTCAGTTTTGGTAGGTGGAAGGGGGTAATATATACACTGGGGTCATAGGAGGTGGACAGTGTACGGATAAAGTGGAGATTTTGGGGTGAGGGGACTTGATTATGGGCTGAGAGCGGGTTAGTGGTTACATTTGGTTTCTAGGGTAGAGCAATGACCTTGTTGTCAATGAGATCCTGAATCTCATGATGTAAACGAAAGCACCGGTCGGTGTCATGACCGTGCTACTGGTGAAAAGCACAGTATTTTGCAGGGTTATGCTTGGGTGGAAGAGGGTCAAGAAGTGGGCGAGATTCTAAGGGTTTTAGGTGCCCTTTCTTGATCAGCACTTGCATGGCTTTAGATAGGGTCATATATAGTTGATTGAAGGTTCTACCCAGAGGTCGGGTCGGGTTGGATGGTGTTTGTAGGCCTATGTTGGCGAAAGGGTCAGCAGTCTTGGTCGTGGTGACAACACTTACATCCGACAACCTCGCAGCTGTGCTACCACTAGCAGCATTGGAACTGCGAATGAATGGCCTCTTAGCTTGCTCCTTATCATCAGTAATAAGCCCTTGTTTCATGGCATCCTCAATTTGAACCCCCATTTCATGAAGCTCTGTGAATGTAAATAGGGGTAGAACAATCATGTTTTGCAACAACTTGCCATGTAGATTCTGGACAACCATTCTTATCTAGTCTTTTTTTTGAAGGTCGAGTAGTCATCATGGACGCTTTGGCCCTCCATCTCGTCACAAACTCAGAGAAACCTTCCTTTGGCTCTTGGCATGTCACCTCGAGATCATGGGTTGTGACCTTGATTTGCGTATTGTAAGAGTATTGAGCCATGAAGGACTCAGCTAATTCCTCCCAATTCTATTTTACTGAATCTTCCAACTTGGTGTACCAGATGGCCGCTATACCCGACATAGTCCGACCAAAGAGGGATAGCTTCTGCAACCTAGTCAAACCCATCAGCCACAAGATGTTCGAAAATAGTTGTAAGTGAATCATCGGGTCCTCGGAACCATCAAAGAGATCAATGTGTGGCATCTTGAACCATTCTGGTAATGTAACTGCAGATTCAGTGTATCCATCCTCTATGTTTGGAATGGAATTGACCCCTTGCGCTCTTTCGAACAATTTCTCCAGTTTGTTGACCGTGAGCGTAGTTAGATCAACCTCAAGCTCGAACGGGGCTTCAGTTGGATAAACTGGGGCTTTGAAAGCTTGTGCTGGGATAGGTTCTGGTTAGACTGGAAAAACCGGATTACCTTGGTTTTGTAGATCTTGAGCATTGGCAGTATTAGCAGTGGCACCGGGCACAGGAATAGTCGTGGCTGGTACGTGGAATGTAGAGACTGCAGCCGACTGCGATTGCTGTTACTGTAGCCTAGTTAAAACCTCGGCCTGACGGGCCGTAACCGCAGCCTGACAGGCCACGTCATGCTATAGTGTTTCAATTGTTTGCGCAAATGGGGAATTAGTTCTTCCATATTTGCCGAGGGATACTATGCCATTGGAACAGGTGACTGGTCTTGAGCTGGACTGGAAGTAGATGACTGTCCTTGAACCTGACTGAATACAGGTGAGCCAAGAGGTGACTGCTATAAGAACTAGACTGGTGAATTTTGTTTGATCCTCCTCCGCCATACAACTGGTGATAGTAAAGCAAACACAGGCTATCCCCGAACAAGATCCCCGGCCTTGCAAAGTCTCTGACGCAGGTCCAGAGTACTTAGGGGATATCAGAACCTTCCGAAGCTATGGTTTTAAACTACCTAGCAAAAGAAATAAAGCAAAAGAACAGTAATCAGAAACTGCACAGTACTTCAGCTAAGATGTTATCAACATAGACATGATCAAAGCTATAGAACTGTACTCCACACTGAATTCTGCCCCAAAACAGATACCAATTTGCCACTGATATGAACAATCCTATACAGTTTCACTGTAAAGAACATACCTGTTAAGAGAGAGCCAAAACACCCCTATGAGGAGGTAGGGTTGCCCTGTCCTAGTTTTGTCATGAACTAGGGTTTCACGATTTCAAATAAGTGGTTTTACGCAACCCTGTATTCGGGTGAGCATCATGTCCTAGTTTGGAACAGTCACTATGGCTTTACTATATGCAGCTAGGCCAAATGGTCAAAAGGGGGTACCTCAACAAAAATACCTAATATACCTCTCATACCTAACACTGAGAAGTGAAAGGAGGATCAAATGGTACAGTGGTAATCTAGATCCAAAGGTTGTATTTCCAACATGGCAGAGCCCACGACCGGTCAGCCTTTTGGCAAGCTTTTGGGCAAGCCTCCAGCAAACCGTCCAGGAATAGCAGATGGAAAACACAGTGACTTAAAGAACCAATGCAAATGCAATGCAAAGAATATATAAGTGTAGAGAAAATTTCACATCATGACGTTCAAGTCAAGTTCTCTAATGTCCCCAGCAGAGTCGCCAGAAACTGTAGCTTGCTTTTAGTGCTCCTTTTGGGAGTTCGGACTCTCGTGATTTTGAATCAGCTTTCACAAGTGCAATGTAAAATAGATAAACACTAATGAGTCCAAATCTAGCAAATCTTTTGGAAAATCAATTTTGAATCAAAATGCCAAAAATGGACTGCATTACCAGATTTCAAAGTCACCACTTAAATATTTTTGGGGGAATTTAGAAAACCCATGACTCGTGCCAAAAGCCACATGTCCATCATCACCAAAGTGTGTCGGCTCGGGAACTTAGGTACGAGAGGGGAAGGTCATGAATTGAGCACCCCACTCGCCCGATCAAAAATCGGCCTCTACTAATCATGATGTGATTTTTATTTACATTATATGCTCTTGTTCCGATTATTTAGGCTAACAAGTATAGACTAATTTGCAAAAGTTGGAACATTTGATTTTATGTTTGCTTGAATAGTGTTTTTGAATACATAACACTTGAAAAAGTGATCTCATATGTACATTGATCAAATTATCCCAACTTAAACAATTAGCCTTCATCTGCAGGCATTCAAATAGGTATATCATTTAAGCACTTAGTCTCATAGTATTATGCTTGACATGGAAACAATCTCACACATGCAATATGCTAAAGCAATAAGTGCTCACCTAGTACTCCAAGACAAGCCAAAAGAAAATAAAAGACTTAGAAAATGTATGCTCCTAATCAATGCAATATGATTAATGCAACATATACAAAAATGCAACTAATAAGCTCGGTTACTAGCATGGCATATGAGTCCATCCAAGACATGTGATATAGCACATATTCAAGGAAGTAATAAATGACGATGTTGTTAGAATGATGAACCGAACCCAATGCATCCAAAATGAATGGATGCAAGTCATGGAAGATGCTAAATAAATATGATGCTACCATTATAAACGGGTAAATAAAAGGGAGAAAGAAGTGGGGGTTAGAAGACATACACAATTATTACATATTTTCCCTTATGCATGAGGGTCCGAATGTCCGAGTGTCTGAATTAAACTAATTATTACAAAGCCGAATGAATAATAACTAAATAACTAGCTAAGTTATTACAACAAGGATATTATGATAATAATAAACAACAATAAGAATTACAACAATATAATAAACAACAATAATTACAACACAATAATATGAACAATACTTACAACAATAATAATGAACTAAAATTAAAAAAATAATAATAAAACAAAAGAAGATTCACAAGGATCGCATGCACCCCGACAAAGGTAGCCCTCAAAAATTGCTCTGTCTGCCCCTGGGAAACTATTTTATTTCACCCTCACCCTCAGCCACTGCCCTCTGTTTCTGTCAAAAGGATTCTGTTTCCCAAACATTGGAGCCCGGCTGGCTCTCAATGAGGCCCAGCCGGGTCCAAACAGGGCCGGTTGTGCCCTATCTTCATGCAGAAAAATATTTTTGTGCTCTGAGGTGAAAACAGTGCAGACAAAGCCTTTCTAAGCCCTGTTTGTCCCTTCTGTTCTTCTCTGTCATGGTGGAACTCAAGAGAAGAACGGATTCGGTTCCGAAACCATCAATGGTAACAAGTTGATTGCTTGATGATTTCGAGCACATTTGGACAAAAATTAATAAATTCAATGAAAGACAACCACCTCTCCCTCCTATTATGAAGTTAGCTCAAAGAGAGAGGTAGACACGCCTCAAAATTCATCAAAACATCATGAATTGATATATGATGACTCTAGACGTTATGGACTCGACGTAACGTCCGGCCGAATCCAACCAATTTTATTCATCTTGTTTAGGTCGGTTTCATTGATTTTAAACCAATTTTATTAATCCCTTTTGATTTACCTTTCCATTACTTAATCAAGTTGTCCAATAATGAGAGTTACGTCCACTAAAAGGAGAGAAGTGCCAAACAAGAAATTGTTTTCGACATAAGAGAGACGTAATGCCCAAATAATGAACCTCTGAAAAGATTAAACGATTTAGCATTGTAGGTGCCTTTCTCATGTTTAAACAACTCTCAAAGGAAAGAAAAACCAAGAAAGGAGGGAGACTGCAGAAATGATTATGCAAAGTTGATTTATTAGAAAAGTGAGACTCTTTACATGAAAGAAAAGTAAAGAAGACTATCAACTCAAATGGCTCAATGCCTAAGGCCTAAACAAACAAAGCCATGAGAACTTACAACACAAGAAGCAAAGTATTCAAAGTATAAACTATTTAAATGAATTAAAACAAACCTAAACAGCCCCTAAAGTATAAAAAATAGTAGCTAAAAGTGTGCTTAAAGAGCACAAAAAGATAGACAAAAGGAAGAGATACAACACTAGTAAGCAAAATCAATGAGGGGTGGCTAACCCCTCCACTTTTAAGACTTTTAAACCATGTTGTTTAGCCCTTTTTAACTCTGAAAATCAGTTTGAAAACCAAATAAAAGAGTACAAGAACAAAGGGTATGAGCTATGAAGTAAGGTGCAAGAAAGGGTGTTAAGCCTTTCTAGCTTTGGTAGTTATTCAACCCCAAATTTCAACACTTGAAATGGACCAAAAACAGTGTAAAAACACAGGAAAGTGATATAACAAGACTGAAATGAAAGCAAAGAGAAAGGTGGTAAGCTTATACCTCTTGAAGAGAATATGCTCTTGTTGTAAACCAAACTCAATCCAAAGGCACTCTCAAGTTTGAATTGTGATTCTCAAGCCTCAACAAAGGCTCTAAGGCTTGGCTCTAAGGTTGTATATGGTGTATGGATGTGGTTCAAGGATGATAGGTTTGCTCAAAGATAGCTTGCTAAGGAAGAAGGAGCTCTCAAGGGAGTGTTAAGCTCTTCTAAAATTTTTCAACCCTCAAAACAAAGACAAGGCCTTATATTTATAGAATTTGAGCAAAGTAGGTCAAAAATATCTTCAAAAATGGACAGCTAGTGGGCTCCTGCCCAAAACAGTGTTTATCGCCCACAAGGCCCGACCAACCCCCAATGAGGCACGGTCGGGCCCCAATGTGGCTCCTATGTTTCTCTGGTTCAGGCTCAGTGTAGGTTGGCACAGTGCTAAAAGATGGATTTCTGTGGTATATAGGTATAGAAACAACCTGGGTATGGAAGGTTAAGATGTTTTTAGAGCTAAAAACCAGATTTCTTCATTGGGAATTCGAACCATTGACAACGTAACTTTTATCATCGAGTGCTTAGGACAAAGCGCCCAAATCTTGCAGGTAGTCAAAAATGGGGTATCTACAGTTGCCCCTCTTTGACAGAGCTCAAAGTCATGAAACGACGCGAGTGAATGTCAAAGCCCATTTGACGAGGCTGTAAGACTTGGGCAAGGAAATAAATGAGAATACAATTGGTTGAACCCTAGGGTTGCCTACGTATCCCTTTGTAAGCAATCAAACATGCATAGTTCAGGGGAAAAATACACAATGACATAAAATGCAATGCATTTTGAAAACTAGACTTACACGCTGCGTGGAGCTGGTTACCTTTAAAAACTCATGAGCATGCAAAACAATGAGATGAGACAATAATTATGACAAGATGAAGGCATAAGAATGAAACAAGCTGTAGACTTAAACCAAAATAATTCTAACCATGTTTCACAAAGAAAGAGTAAGCCAACAACAATTCCAAACATGTCTCACGTGAGAGTAGGATGAAAGATACAAACCAAACTACGTCTCACGTAGAAAGGATGCAAGAAAATGCAGGCCAAACTACGTCTCACGCAGAGAGGAGAAAAATCCCATTCCACTCTACGTCTTACGCTGAGATGGTGGAGGGTCGTGTGAACAACAGGCGCACCTGATGTTTTTAATCCAGGGAATCATCTCAGAGTGCGTCTCACGCAAAAGGAGGAAAGATGGTGTGAACACCAAGCGCACCTGATGTTTTTAACTGAGGAAATCGAGATCCTAACGCTTCTCATGCGAAAGGAGGAAAGATGGTGTGAACACTAGGCACACTTGATGTTTTTAACCGATTGAATCAACTCCTAGCGCGTCTCACGTGAAAGGAGGAAAGATAGTGTGAAAAACAGGCGCACTTGATGTTTTTAACCGGAGGAACTCGAGATCCTAACACATCTCACGCGAAAGGAGGAAAGAAATTTCAAACCTCGATAAAGCGAGATTGGAAGGCCTCAGAGAATAAAGCTCGCTAAGATAACCCAATTCAAGGTGCAAAGTTGAAACACTAATTTACAAAGAGTTTGAATGTGAATTTAACAAACCAAACAAAGATATGTAAAATCAAAACAGTCGAAGTGATACCCGAATTAGTAACGTGAAAGAAAATTTGGGCTGTAATTTGAATGCAACATATACAAAATAACAAAACAAATTACAAATTATAGAACCAATACTGAAGTAATGGAACAAATTATGAAACAAAGCAATGAATAAAACAACAAATAAAT
Organism: Camellia sinensis; assembly: GCF_004153795.1. Taxonomy (NCBI): domain Eukaryota; kingdom Viridiplantae; phylum Streptophyta; class Magnoliopsida; order Ericales; family Theaceae; genus Camellia; species Camellia sinensis. Next base: position 688,739 of record NW_021027750.1, read on the forward strand.
AATTAACAGAACAAGCAACAAAATAAAACAAGAACAAAACTCCCTCATTTTCTCTCTTTTCTCTATTTTTACTTCTTTTTCCCTTTCACTATTTTTTTCCTCCTCTCTTTTCCTTTACTGTTTTTTTCCTACTTTCTATTTTTCTTGTTGTTGTTTTCTTTCTTTTTTCTTCCCACTGTTTTCCCTTCTTCTCTTTATTGTTGTTTGTTTCCCCCCCCCCTTTTTTTTTCCTTATTGTTGTTTCTCTTTCTGTTTCCTTTTTTTTTTCACCATTTTTCACCTTCCCAAATTCACATCGAGGCCCAGTACGGAAATAAACAAAGAAAAAAAACCTGAGTTGCATTAGAAGCTGGTCGAGCCCAAACGAAGCACGGTCGGGCCCGAATTGGCCCGGCCGGTCGCAACGACGACATGGGGTAATTCAGTAAAAGCACATCCCGTTAACACTTTAAACACACACCAGCCCCTATTCTGCACATACCCAAAGTCGAAATCCTTTCTCCTCTCTCTCTAGGGCTCCTCTCTAGATTTTCCCAATTTTCTCAAAAACCACCAACCCTCACGATTTTTCTTCTTGAAACACTTTCCCTCCTCTACACTTTGAACCGATTAAAACTTGATTTGGTTGAGTTTTGGGGTTTTTCTTGATTTTTCTTGGATTCTTACATATTTACATGCGCTTTTCATTCTCGCTCTTTGACTTTCCACTTACTCTTTATTTTCTCTCTCCTAGGGTTTGGAATTTTAGGGTTTTTCACTTAAACTCACTCACTTGCTCACTTTTCTTCACTTTCCCTCTATGGCCAGTAACGAGGCTCCTATCCCTAACCCTGTTGTGGATATTGGTGTCATCTTTGGTGAGGACATAGGGTCTAAGGACGTTCTCCCTCCTATCCTTGAGCCGGAGTCATTTTCCCTTGCCGATAGGCCTTTTAAGGTGGCCACCTACCAGCCACGCATACACGCCCTAACCCCTGGTGGTATTCTGAGATTTGAGGGCTTCACCTCAGGGACTGATAAGGAAGTTCTATTGCGTGAACAGGCCGCAGAGCTCTTATCCGCTGATGCCTCCATGATAAGTAATTTTTTGTTGGTTTTGAACATATTTGAATCCTATAAGTAAATCTTCCATTTTAATACAAAGCAAATATTGACAACACTTCCACACTACAGGTGATAGCCAGGAGGATTGGCGTCTTTGGTCGATCTCTGGTCCCAGGCATTGGTATGAGAAGCCGTCCGCAGAGCTCCGCACATTAGTTGACGCCGTTGGCTTTGGGCCCTTCTGCTTAGGGTTTATACAGATGAGGGCTAAGTCATTGTTATATGGGGCCCTGGTGGAGAGGTGGTGGGACACCACTGACTCATTTTACTTCTCATCGATCGAGGAGCTGACTCTGACCTCGTATGACTTCTCGATGCTCACCAGCTTGGGGGTCAGGGTTGGCGGCCTGATCTCATTCGATCCTAACATGGCGCATTAGAGAGCTGCAAAGCTTTAGCTTCTTGGGGCGATCCCAGACGTTGCCAGTCATTGGATGATGCAATACAACTAGTTCTTGGACCACTTCTCTGACATTCAACCAACTACTCCATAAGAGGTTGCTCAGTACACCCACGGGTTTCTCATGTATCTCATCGGTACTACTCTATTTACGAATAGGGAAAATATCGTGGCACTATATCTCATGGGCACGCTAGTGCATTTACCACAGGTGGTGGAGTACGACTGGGGTGGCGCGGGCCTGGTCACCTTGTACTGTTACATGAGCTATGTATACCGCTGAAAGACGGATTTACTTGGCGGCTACTGGAGAGTTTGGGAGGTACATCTCACACTTCCTTTTCTGTTTAGCTTTGCATTTCCTATTTATATCAGCTTCGTTAGTTCCTCTTGTTCATCAACTTGTTTTCCTTTTGCAGTTGTGGGTCTACACATATTTCACTTCCTTTTCCCCAATCCCAGTGAGGCCGATTGAGTTGTCAGTACCTCGCTCCCAGTATTACAACTCCCGATTTAAGTGGCATCGGCACGTAGACCGAGACTTCCCTTACTTTCGCCACTTCTTCGACACCGTCACCGCAGATAGGATAACAAAACCTGACACTAGTCTTTATTTCTTATTGTTTCCATACTATTCAGCCGTCAGGCCGTGTGCCTCGGTTCGGGACCGCTTAACCATCTCCTATTGCTCCGGTTTTTGGCATACTTCCTATTTTCTCCCTTTTGAGGGACATTGGGGTCTGAGAAACCCACTTCGTGGTCGAATGCCACTTTTGGTGCTTAACAGCCCATTTTCGGGACCTCGAACTGCGCGTTTTGACCCCCGAACATTCGTTTTGCATCGATTTTCATTCATTTTTGGCAGGTACCTCTGTTTTATTATCGAGGAGGTCACTGAAGGGTGAGAGGCCAGTAATTGTTGAAGCAACCAGTTATACATCCTCCGACGCCCTCCGGCGCCCGTTTTTCACACTTTCGGGCTAATGTTGAACACCTTGGGGTCACATTCTTGAACTTTCAACCACATATTTGTTACGTACACACTTGGGAGGATCCTAAAAGTTGGTGGCCGGCCAGTAATTCCACCTGACCCTTTTGAACCCCTCCTTCCGGGCTAATGTTGAACACCCTGGGCCCACTTTCTTGAACTTTGAACCACATATTTGTGATGTACACACTTGGGAGGATCCTAAGAGTTGGTGGCCGGCCACTAAATCTGCTTGACCCTTTTGACCCCTAGCCGGCCGGCTAGGGGGTGTGGCCGGCCGGCCACCTACAACCAAAATAACTGGCCGGCCGAGATCCCCACACTGTTCACTTTACAGTTGTATAGCTTTATCCCCCAGAAAATATCAATATCCGGGGATATTTTCTTTTCCCCCACCTTTACACCCCCTTTTTGGTCCTTATAACCAGCAAGCCATATCACATTTAGGGGTTAGAAAATTTGTTCTTCAAGCCTCAAGACACAAATCCTCCTCCATCCCTCTCATTTTCCTAAAAATCCTTAAGTCCTATACCTAATTTTCTTCATCACCACCAAGCTCTACCACCACCACTCCATTTCAGCAGCAAGAGGAAGAATTCCAGCAGCTTAGAGTCATCAAAATTGGTCCAAGAAGCAACAAAAGTATTGATCTTCAAGGGTGAGTCCATTTTTTTCTTTTTTAGTTCATTTTTTGCAACATTTCTTAGCCTCTCCTTCTTATACATTTGAGCTCCGACCAGAACTGAAAGTACCTTTTTTTTTAGCTCATTTTCATGTCTCATTAAGGGCTCAACCCTGTTTGAGCCCTCCATCTTGCACTTGCTTCATTATCCCTCTAAAGTGTCATTTTCTTGCATGATATTTTTAGCTTGTGTGTGATTTATTTTGGAGCATGTTATAAACTGTAAGTAGGCTTATTTTGAGCCCCTCTTCAACATTGAAGAAGGGCTCAACACTGTTTGAGACTTCCATGTTATATTTCCCTTTATACTCCTTTTTTGGTCCCATTTTTGCATGCTATGGCAGCCTACCATGCTTTTGTTTTTGGACATTTTATAGTTCTGGAAATATTCTTATTTTGGTCCATTCTTCATGTTTCATTTAGGGACTTTCATGGTTTGGGACCTCCATATGCCACTTCATGTTATATCTCTCTTTTATTCCCCATTCTTGCATGTTTAGTTAGCCTATCATGCTTTTGTTTTTGGCCATTTTACAGGCCTAGAGATAGTCTTATTTTGACCTTATTAACATGTTTCGTTAAGGGTCTTTGACTGTTTGGTGTATATTTTGCATACCTCATGTTATAGCCACTTTTGAGCCTCATTTTTGCATTGCATTTCTAATATATTTGTATACTGTTGTCGGGGCTGCCATGAACTGTAAATGTGCATATTTTGGGCCCCTCTTCAATGTTTTTGAAGGGCCCTAACATGTTTGGGGACAGCAGCTGTGAGTTGCTTCATAATCTCATGTTTAGGGCCGTTTTTTTGTATGCCATTTTAGCCCCATCTTTGCTTGCTGATTGGCCATGTCATAAACTGTAAAAATGCTTGTCTCAGAGCTGTCTTGCTTCTGTCTTCATGCTCCATGACCATATTGTGCATGCTTTGTATAGCTGTAAGCCATTTCATATGCCTAATCTTGCATTTCGGCTTAGTGCATCTATCACATATTTGCTCAGTGTATCCATCACACTTGTTTCGCTTTGTGTATCTATCACACCTTTCTTTGCTTAGTGTATCAATCACACTTTATTCATGTAAGCATGTCCATCACACTCTCTTCACTTTTGTGTATCTATCACGCATGTTTGTCCACTTAGTGTATCTATCACACTTCGTTCACTTTTGTGTATCTAACGCACATAGCCCACAATTTCCAGCTTATCCATCAACCACCCAGGGGAGGGATGAAAAACGAGAGATTAAAGAATAGAGAGATGTGCGCTGAGAGAAAAAGCGAGAAAAGGGTTTTGAGAGAAAAACCGAGCTTGAGAGCCGAGTGATGTGAGAATCACAAATAAGAAAGGGTGGGAATAATACCCGGTGAAACAGGCTCC
>NW_021027750.1:717645-736663 GCF_004153795.1 Camellia sinensis
AGTTAATACAACTCATGAAGGCATATAACAACACTCTTTACATATACATTGAAATCCTAAGTTGATTCGTGATTAGATCAAGATTAAAAATATTCAATCCGCAAAAATCCAAAACAGCAGCAATCTAAATCAAGCAAGCCTTACGAAAGTGATTTAGATTGTTTGTGTTTTCAGAAATAATTATAAATCGACAAAAACGATTTTTACGTGGAAAAAAACCCACAATTGGACACCTGCACAACTGTGATTAAAAACAGCACGCGAACTTAGGCTCACTAATGCATATCGCAGCTACTGAAGGTAAGAAGGAGATTACAAAGATATCAAGCAAATTACTGCAACTCAGTTACCATCTCGTCTCGAATCTTCTGTAACTCTTTTTGCACGACTTGCGTCTGCGGAAGCTGATCAATCCTTGAAGTTGATTCCACAACCTTCACTCACATATAGAATCAAACGCCTTTTGAAACTATACGCTTGAATCTTCGGAATCCACCGTAAGAGAACTCTCTCTTGAGATAAAGTAACCAACTGAAACCGTTATTTTTTTTGATGTATGTATTTTAGATCATAAAAAAAAAGAGTGAAAACTCTTACTCAAACCATCAGGAAAACTCCGCAAAACAATGACCAGAACAATACTTATTGAACAAAACCCTAGGACTGCTTGGAATAAGATCTAGCAAAAAAGTAATCCTCAAAACAACTTAACAGATATAATAGGAATCCTTGGAATCCGCGATCATCCGCTCGAGCGCCCCCCTTCCAAGCATCCCGGCTCGAGCGGCTTTCAACAAAAATACGGCGTGTGTAACACGTGATGCGCTCGAGCCGCTTCATGACGCCGCTCGAGCGCGAACAAATTACGCACTCCAGTACTTTTAACAGACCTGTCAATATACTGAGGAGACCACAAACTCGCGGCTCGAGCGTCAATGCTCCCCGGCTCGAGCAGGGAAGAATTAAAAAACACAGAAATACAATAATCTTTAAGCAAACTCAGCTTTTGTATCGCGGATTTGACAATCAAGGCGACCGTAACATCTCCCCCTTTGCAAATTCACGCGGACAAAACCTTTCTAAAAGCAAATTCCTTAAACACACGCAACTAGACAAGATGTAAAATACAAATACTAACAACACTCAAAACAACTCTATAAACAAAGCAATCTTTCCAATCTGCATAATCGGTCCATCAATCAATTCTTCATCGCAAATGTCACCTGTGAAAGATGCTAGCAACATACGCAGAAAAAACCAAACTTTGTGGAACTATACTAAGAATATATCAAAATGTATCCATACAATAGAACCCAAAAGGAATACAAAATATTCATACGAACAAAAATATCGCATGTGACATAACCAAGAGAACGAAATATCCATATGAACAAAACAAAAATATAATCACCAGAGTACCATCAATAGCAATATACGCTATCAATATGCAGCAGCAGAAGGAAAAAAGGAATGAAAGCGAGCCAAGGCCCAAACCCACGATCGCAAACCCTAGGTCTGAGAAATTGAAGAGGGAGGGAAAAAGAAATGACCTGAAGAGTCGAGGGAGGGAGTTTTTATTATAAAATCGGTCGCGGGCTCGAGCGTAGTAATTAAACTCGAGCGTTTGATTCAAGGCAAGCTTAACATCCCTGCTACTCGAGCCGCATAAGGACGGCTCGAGCGCCAAAAAACCTCTCTAGAATTTGTAAAAGCAGAGGGCAAACTACTGCAAGGCTCAAAATGCGCTCGAGCGTAAAGATCCGCTCGAGCGGGCGGGAAATTTTTTTTTTTTTTTTTTTAAATAAATAACAAAAAACTTAAATAACAAGAGGTGAGACCTGAACACAAGTTTAGATGAGCCACATTCAGGCCAAAAATGAAATATCTAAGATGAGATAATCGCAATTCATGAAGTTCCGGAAACTTGCAGTTGTTTTTAAAAAAAAAATGACACTGAACATCATGAGGCAAAACAGATGAATATACTAATTACAATAGATGATGATTTAAAACTACAAGAGAATGAACAACTCAAAATCCAACATGAGAGCTCACAAAATAATGTGGTGGTGTGCAATCCATGAGAGGTCACTGAGCTAGAGTTAATTCCTAGTAGTGGATCCGGCGAATGGCTGGACCTCCATTTCAAGGAGTAAAACTCAACAATACAGAGAAAAGGTCAAACCACGTTAGGATCACGGGGCTATTTTTTGAGTAAAGTGTGGAGGGCTCCCCTCAATCAATGAGTCCCATTTATTTATTTTCGTTTAACCATTTTCTTTTTTGTGGGCACATCTATTACTGAAGTCATGGCTGTATCCACTCTCCAAGAGTATGGAAACGTGCAAAACGCAGAGAAGAAATGAAATCATAAGGATGGCCCTGGTGGGTTGGCCTCTGAGGTAGCCCTTTTCCTAATGGCCCCAGGACTTCAAGGAACTGAGCGGAGAAACGTGGAAGTGAAAAACAGATGGTAGATGGTTAAGAGAGCTCAACATCACCCATGAATATGCTAGTATCGTTGGTCGCAACCATTGTAAAAGTAGCATAGAAACACTGGTTAGTTGGTCCATATGAGAACCTTTGATCAGCATGTGCGGAAACCTTGCAACAATTATTCTCGAAGGATGTGTAGCAGAATGGAGATGCATGGTTAATGAGCATGGGCATTCAATGTAAAATGAAGCTGATGACCAATAAACATGAGAATCTGTAAGCAGGCATGAGTATTGTGTAAAAAAATTGGATGCAAGTAAAACAGATATCAATGAAAATGAGTACTTATAAGACTCGCAAGATACATGGCAAAAACAGCTTCACCGCTAGATCTAGCTCAAAGTAACACCGTAGTAAGACTCCCTTTCGTCACTCGAGCTATAGACACACCCAAGGTCTTTCTAAGTGAACTAAACCGAGACAGATCAAGGGTTTGTAATATCAGCTTTTTGATGCTCAGGTGGGATATGCTCAAGAACAACAAGGCCCTCTTCAGCAGCTAACTCTCGAATGAAAGATGACGAATGGTCAATGTGTTTAGTGCGAGAGTGGTTTGGACAGAACACTCTTGTGTTAACATCTCTATATATATATAAGATATAATACTTACCGCTGCCAATAAACATTTTTTCAAAAAAAATCCTGTTCCACACGTCTCGCACTATAAAACACTACTTCCGACATTCCCGTCATCATTTATCAATTCGAGAGAGGTGTCTTATGGAAGAGGGCCTTGTTGTTTCTTGGAGCTTTATTCCCACTTGAGCATCAAAAAGCTTGATAATTTTACAAAACCCCTGATCTTCTTCGGTTGAGTTCCTTTAGAAAGACCTTGGGTGTCATCTCGATCACTAGAGTGTTACTTGTTACTTGAGTAGGTGAATAGTCGTTTGCCTATATGTATTGCTTGGTGTTATAATCTCATTTTTCATTGATATCTGTTATTACTTGCATCACAATTTTTTTACACTACTCATGCTGCTTAACAAGATCTCATTGTTTATTTGGGTCTAGCTTCATTTGGAATTTGCCCTATGCTCATTAACCTCATGATCATTCCTGTACACATCCTCGAGAAATAATTGTTGCAGGGGTTTCCGCACATGTGATCAAGTTCTCTATGGACCACTAACAGTGTTTCTTGTACTTTTTACAATGGAATTGACCGATTACGCACTATACTAGTATATCATGGGTGATGTTGAGTCTCTTAACCATCTACCATCTGTTTTCACTTCCACGGTTTCTCCCTCAGTTCTTTGAAGTCCGGGCATTAGGAAAAGGCTACCTCAGAGGCACCAACCAGGCCATCCTTTATGATTTCATTCTTCTCTGGTTTGGTTTCCATACTCTTGAGAGTGAAAGCCACCAGTGAGTGCCCACAAGAAAGAAAATGTTAAACAAAATAAATAAATGGGACTCATTGATTGAGGGGGAGCCTCCGCATTTACTCAACAAATACCCCGTGATTCCTAGTGGTTTGACTTTTCTCTGTATTGTTGAGTTACTCTTGATGGAGGTCCAGCCATCCGATCACTACTAGGATTAACTCTAGCTCAGTGACCTCTCATGGATTGCACACACACACATTATTTTGTGAGCTCTCATGTTGGATTTTGAGTTGTTCATTCTCTTGTAGTTTATGATCATTGATTATATTTCATCTGTTTTGCTCATGATGTTCAGTGTCATTTTTTTTTTAAAACAACTGCAAGTTTCCGGACTTCATGAATTGCGGATTATCTCATCTTAGTATTTCATTTTTGGCTGAATGTGCTCATCTACTTGTGTTTCAGGTCTCACCTCTTGTTATTGAGTTTTTTGTTTTTATTTAAAAAAAAAAAAAAAAAAAATTTCCCCCGCTCGAGCGGATCTTGTTACGCTCGAGCGCATTTTTGAGCCTTGCAGTAGTTTGCCCTCTGCTTTTACAATTCTGAGAGAGGTTTTTTGGCGCTCGAGCGTCCTTATGCGCGCTCGAGCGGGTGTCAGCTTGCCTTGAATCACGCTCGAGTGTTAATTACTACGCTCGAGCGGACCGATTTTATATAAAACTCCCTCCCTCGACTCTTCAGGTCATTTCTTTTCCCTCCTCTTCAATTTCTCAGACCTAGGGTTTGGATCGTGGGTTTTGCTTGGTCGCTTTCATCCTTTTTTCCTTCTTGCTGTGATATTGATGGTATATTGTATTGATGGTACTCTGGTGATTATATTTTGTTTTGTTCATATGGATATTTCGTTCTCTTGGTTATGTCACATGGATATTTTGTTCGTATGAATATTTTGTTCCTTTGGTTCTATTGGATGGATACATTTTGATATATTCTTATATAGTTCCACAAGTTTTGGTTTTTCTGGTATGTTGCTAGTCTTTCACAGGTGAATGTTGGATGAAGAATTGGATTGATGGACCGATATATGGCAAGATTGGAAAGATTGTTTGTTTATAGAGTTGTTTTGAGTGTTGTTAGTATTTGTTTTTAATCTTGTCTAGTGCGTGTGTTTAAGGACATTTGTTTAGAAAGGTTTTGTCCGGGAATTGACAAAGGGGGAGATTGTTAGGTCCCTTGATTGTCAAATCCGGATACAAAAGCTTGAGTTGTTAAAATTATTTATTTTCTGTGTTTTTATTCTTCCCGCTCGAGCGGGGACATTGACGCTCGAGCGGAGTTTGTGGTCTCTCAGTATATTGACAGGTCTGTAAAAGTACTGGAGTGCGTAATTTTGCGCTCGAGCGGGTCATGAAGCGCTCGAGCGGATCACTGTGTTATCACACGCGTATTTTGTTGAAGCCGCTCGAGCGGGATGTTGGGCGCTCGAGCGGAGATCGCGGATTCAGGATTCCTATTTATATCTGTTAAGTTGTTTTGAGGATTACTTTTTTCTAGATCTTATTCAAGAGTCCTAGGGTTTTGTTCATAAGTTTATTCTGGTTTGTTTTGGGAGTTTTTCCTTGATGTTTTGAGAAGAGTTTTCACTCATGATCTAAAATACATACATCAAGGAGTTGGTTACTTTATCTTCAAGAGAGAGTTCTCTTCGGTGGATTCCGAAGATTCAAGCGTATAGTTTCAAAAGGCGTTTGATTCTATATGTGAGTGAGGTTGTGGAATCAACTTCAGGATTGATCAGTTCCGAGACGAAGTCGTGGAAAAAGAGTTACAGAAGATTCGAAGACAGATTGACTGAGTTGGGTAATTTGTATGATATCTTTGTAATCTTTTTACTTCAGTAGTGGATTGATTAGTGGCGTTTCGCCCGTGGTTTTTTAATCACAGTTGGAGGTGTCCAATTGTGGTTTTTTTCCACGTAAAAATCGTTTGTGTCGATTTATTAATTATTCTGAAAAACAAACAATCTAAATCACTTTCGTAAGTGCTTGTTGATTTAGATTGTGTGTTTTGGATTTTTGGGATTTGGAATATTTTTAATCTTGATCTAATCACGAATCACTTAGGATTTTCAATGTATATGTAAAGAGTGTGTTATATGCATCAATTAGTGTATTAACTAGTGAATCAATACTAATTATGACCTTATTATTAACCCCACTCATTATACAAATTACAAGTATTAAAAAATCTTAAATTATGCCACATCATCAATTAGTATACTAATTAGTGCATTAATTGGTGCATATAGTATTACTTATCTGTAAAAGTGTTTTTGGTAATGGGAGCAGCTTCGCTCCAATCCTAGATCGGACTGGAGGGTGCTATTAGGCCCAAGGGGGACCACCACGAGTCCCGTTTCGATAATCTGAACCGTTCAATGTGTAGAACTCGTTGAATACTATATGCCTATAAAACATCACGTTGATCGGATATCGATAGCTATCTCATCGAATCAGTTTTCTGTCAACCTTTAATTTGTTCACCATCCATTTTTTTTTTATACAAAACTGGTTTGATCACATAGCTATCAATATCTGATCAAATTGATTTTTAACAAGAATATAACACTCGACGAGTTCTACATATTAATGGTTCGGATTATCAAAACGGGACCTGTGGTGGGTCCCCACGTGCCCAACAGCACCCTCCAGCCCGATCTAAGATTGGAGGGAAGCTACTCACTTTGTAATAATATTTAATGGTAATTGTGGGGAAGTGGATTTGGGATACTCTTGTATCCAAGCAGATCTTGTAGCAGCCCTCTGATAGTCACCTGAAATAGAAGAACAACTCCAGCCAAGGGTGCCGAAATTAGCACTCCGATGGTCTAGTTAGCCTCCTAGAAAAGTGTAATAATCTTAGTTTTTGTATGTTGATAGTTTTGATTATACCTCATTCTGGAGTTTTCTCCTCCCCTTTTATAAAGTTTCTCATTTGGCCTCTTATTTTCTACTATGCATTTCCTACTAGGGCCCACTTCTCCATTACACTTTATGGGGATAAATCAGCAACTCAACGAGTCAACACCGACTTATATGAACTACTCGGCTCGATTACCCACAATCGAGACTCATTACCCAGCGTTCATTCCTTCCAATGACTTCTATTCGGCTACGATTTAGCCCAATAAGCTCACCCATTGGGCCGATCTCGGATTGGGCTCAGTTGGATTGAATTATGTTTTTGGGCCCCGTATACTTCTTTGGGCCACTATTTTTTGGCAAGAATAGTAATCTTATCTATCCAAACAATGTTCACTATTTCTCTTTTTTGCAGTTTTGCCTATCAACTTGAAAATGATTAGTAAATGGGTCCAGCCTCACTCTCAGTCGGGATCAAGTATAGTAACATGTTTTGACAGGCCACACCATCTATTTCATCCCTAGCCTCCACATGAAGCAAACAAGTTGTCACTGTTGTGGGTTTGCAAATATAAAATAATAAAAAAATTAATTAAACAAATGAAGCATCAAAGGTCATTCTTATTATTTGTGGAGTCTTTAAAATTATGTTTGGATTATGAATTTGTAAAAGGATTTGTACAGAGAAAATAAAAGAGATTGAAATATAGACTGTAAGGAAAGGATCAGTGGATCAGTGTGGATGGGGAAGACTACCTTTTTTCTTTTTTCGGTTTTGTTCTTTGTTTTAGTCTTGTTCTTTGCTTATATAAAATTATTTCTTTATTTTTTTTTTTTTTTTTTCATTCATAAAAAAAATAAAATATATGCTATGAAGTGTTATGAAAATCAACAATTTAATGCAGGTAGAAGACCTTTTACCAAAAAAACAAAGAAGCTAGATGTAGGAAACAAAATTTTAAAATTTAAAACCTAAACCTGATGATGCATAGGGACAATTTGCCAAATGAAAGAAACACTGCATAGATTTTTATTTTTATTTTTTATATTTTATATTTGGAAATCAATGTCAGAATATTTTTAATACAACTTCTGGTTGTATATATTTAAGATAAAAATAACTTAAATAAGTTTTAAAAAAATTAATTATCTAAAAATTAGAGATGGATGTGTTTAACTTTTGCTTCTAAATTTTGCTTCTAAATATCGATTTTTCAATTTAAAAAAAAATTGTATCAACTAGCTCTATAATATATATCTATATAATAAGGGAAGAAGCTTTTTGAAAATGTGTGAAAATGTATAAGAGATACATTTTCATTGATGGTTGAGATCTTTCCTCATCAACATCCAACAGTTGTCTCTCAAACACTATGCTTCTGTCTCTCAAACACTCCTCTCATTCCTGCCCAAGTGTATCAAACACTCTTCTTTCATGTCTGCCTCCCACCTACCCCTTCTCCTTCTCTTCTTCTTGATTTCAAATTTTAAACTCTTTATCTATCCATTTCTCTCTCAGCTTTTGCCTCTGCATTTCTCTCTGGCTTCATCAGAGCTTACTCCGACCGTCGTTCAAAATCACTCTGACCTGCAGCTCGGTTCTCTGCGGCAGCTCGGTTCACTCCGATCGTCGTTCACTCCAGCAGCTCGGTTGCAAAATCAGAGCTCTGATCGACCACTCCTGTAAGCCTATTACAATATGAGTTTAGTGTGATTTTAGTTTTATGATTTGGGTTTGATGTCTTTGTTGGGGTGGGGCATTTTTTAGGTTGGTCTACTTTGGGTTTGATTTTAGTTTGGCCCTCATTCTAATCTGGGTTTGATATATTGGAATATCTGGGTTTGATATGTTGTTGTTGGAATATTGGAATATCTGGGTTTGTATACGTATCTATTGGTCTAATTTGGCTGACTTGATCTAATTTGGGCTTGATAGTTTTTGGAATCATGTTGTTGTGTAGTTTATACATATCTATTGATCTAACATCTGGGTTTGTATCAATGGAGTTTGTATTCATTTGTATATGTATTGGTCTAACTGATAGTTTATAGTTTATACTAATAGTTGATATGTTTTGGATAGTTAATAGTTCATCTGATAGTTGATAGTTTATAGTTTATAGTCTATATGTATTCATCAACGAAGTCTCATTTCTATATTGTATCTATTGCTCTAACTGATATGTTTTGGATATATATAGATAGATTGTATAACAGAACCTTGGTTAAGTTAGATTGTCTTCAGACTTGAACTCATGTTCTCAAACTTCGCAACCTGATCATTCACTATTCTAGCAATCTCTATTCTAACTGTATGTATTTTTTTTTTAATTGTTCTAATACGATTAATATTTCTGAGACTTCACTTATCAGGAAAATAATTTTGAGTACTTTAATTTATTGTTAATAAACTATTTGGCTCGGTAATCATGGCCATAAGAACTCCTTTCATGATAATAAAAAACCAAGAAAAAACTGGTTGGGATAGAAATTCCTTGAATGTTTTTCTATCCTATTCCCTAAGAAAAGGATTACCATCATTGAACGAGATATGAGTTGGCCAATTCCTCCAGATATTTTGGTTATAATCCCTCTTCTGCTTTATTAATTATGGCATAGTAAAGTATCCCATACCCATTTCAATTAAAAAGGAGCAATTCCCAAACCACCAATTTAGTCAACCAACCACATGACAAAATAACATAAATTTACTGCAACCAAGGATATATATACATATATATTGATCAGTCAATGGAGCACAACTAATTAAACTTTTCTATTAAGACACAACAAGTGAAAACTGATAGTGTATAGGATTTCTATTTCTGTTTATTTTTCTATTTGTGTTTTTCTATTTGTTTTCTAAACTGATATGTTTGCAAGTATAAACTGATAGTGTTTTTCTATTTGGTTTCAAAACTGATAGTCTATAGGATTTCCATATTTCTATGTTTCTCCTAGGTGATATTTTCATAAATTTAAATTTTTTTTTTTCCTTTTAAACAAAGCCCAAAGTAATTGTTGCTATAAAGTTGTTACTTTCTTTGGTTGCTTTCTTTGTACCACTGTTTTTTTTTTTTTTAAATTACATAAACTCCATACATATGATAAACTCCATATTTTCAGCTTGATATGCTTTTGAGGCAAACAAATTGAAGCAATTTTTGTAACTTTGGAGAAACCCATCACAGCATTTTTTAGTTTTATTACAAAGCTGCAGAAACCAATTCCACTCTCATCAGTATCTTTGGGTTTAATTGGTTGGTGGGTCAAATCTAGGGCATGCCAACGACATTCAATAGCCATGTTAGGGACTCTTGAGTTGGTCATCACTACTTCTAGCTACCACATCCCTCTACCTCAATATCTCACATTTGTCTTAGATGTAGACAAATGAGGGTGTGGAGGAGAAAGAGATGAGTTGTCGTTGAGTGTTGCTATGGGAGGGGGATGGTAGACAATGGTGGGGCAAGGCAGGGGAGGGAATTATATAGAGGGATGCCCTAACCATAACAATCACACTAACTTTTATTACATCATATTCAGAGGTGAGGGTGGGAGGGATGTCTATAAACCATAGGGAGTTAAGTGCTTATTTTAGTGTTAGGGAGTTATGCACATGTGGTCCAAACCACAAAGAGGTAAAGTGAAATTTACCATTAAACTTTAAATCTTGAGAGTTCCCTGATTCAATTTTGCCTAATAAAGCAAACATTTTCTTATTTGTTTGCTATATGCTTTCTATAATAATATGCAAGAGATTTCTATTAGTTATTTTCTTATTTTTTTCTTGAGTTTGAATTAAGCATTCACTATGTTTGATATGAGTATCCATTGAAGCAATCATATAGGTCATTCACTATAATAATATGCAAGAGGTTTCTCATTTGTTTTTTTTTACGGATTTTCATTATTTTTTTGCAAAACTTTCTTATTAGGATAATTAGATTTCACATTTCATTGATCCTTTCTCGCTTCCCAATTCCCCCATATATTTTGGTCATAATCCCTCTTCTGCTTCATTAATTATGGCATAGTAAAGTATCCCATACCCATTTCAATTAAATAGGAGCAGTTCCCAAACCACCAATTTAGTCAACCAACCACATGACTAAATAACATAAATTTACTGCAACCAAGGATATATATACATATATATTGATCAGTCAATATCAACATAAGAAAATTTAATGGAGCACAACTAAGTAACTTTTCTATTAAGACACAACAAGTGAAAATATTATGCAAGCATAAACTGATAGTGTATAGGATTTCTATTTGTGTTTATTTTTCTATTTATGTTTTTCTATTTGGTTTCTAAACTGATATGTTTGCTCTAAACTGATAGTCTATACGATTTTTATATTTCTTTGTTTCTATATTTTTCTATTTAATTTCCTTTTAATATTTCTATTTTTTTTTCACCTTTTTAAAGGAGTATCTATATAACAATGGAAGGGTGAGTTTGAAAATGTCTTTGAAATTAATGGTTCAGATCTATCTAATTTAAAAAGCAATGGCTCCGATTTATTTTTAAAAATATCTCTCTCAGAAACTATCTTTAATGGTTTAGATTTGTTCAACTTAAAAACAATGGTTGAGATTGAAAAGAGTTTCAATGGTCTAGATTTATTAATGACTCAAATTCAATGGTTCAGATTGTTTACCAATCTACTCTCACCAACCCACTGCACTTACCAGGTAAGGCACTCTTTACATCATTTCTTTACATCATATGTATCATCAATGAACAAAGCTCTGAGAAAGCTTTGAAGACGGCAGAAAGCTCTGAAGAAGAAAGAACAAAGCTCTCTTCTCCACCATCACCAGGTAGGGCACTCTTCTCTTCTCCACCATCATATGTATCATTTTTTTACCTCTCTTCTCCATCATCCCGTCATCCCCACTTTCAGTTTGTTTTTTCCTATAGCAAAAGAAAAAAAAAAAAAAAAATTTCTTAAGCAAAAATGTGTCTTTTTAAACATTCGGAGGGTTTGTTTTTGAAGCAAAAATGTATTTATTAAACATTTGTTTTTCCAAAAAAAAATTATGAAGCATTTGTTTTTTTAAAAAAAAATTGTTTCTGAAGCATTCGGAGGGTTTGATTTGTTTTTTCAAAAACATTTGATTCTTCAAGCAAAAATTCTAAAGCAAAAATGTGTCTCTTAAAAAAAAAAAAAATTTGTTTTTTTTTGTCTCACATTTGGAGGGTTGAGATTATATTTATCAAACATATATGGGTCAAGATGATTTGTTTGTTTTAGATTTGTTTGTATCTCTTCACTTACTCTGTCTCTCTTTCCCATGTTAAGAGATAGATTCATCTCTTTCTCTTCTTACATACTCCACCAACTCTCCATTTTCCTATCTTTGATTTCATTGAAGTGGGTTTCTATTTCTGTATGTATTTTATTGAACCCTTCATTGATTTCATTGAAATGTGTCTCTATGTATTTTATTCTGTCATGAACAATAGTACTGGGTTAGATTGGGTACTGGATTAGATTGGATTAGGTTTTTTTTTAAGATTGTTTAATCTCTTTGATTTGTGTTTTGTACTAAGATTAAATAATATGTTTGTTTGGAATGGATAGGACATGAGACATATGGTGAATTTAATATGATTTGGAGTGATGTTACAGGAAAGTTTTGGCGTGAATTTAATCTATTACAGGAAAGTTTTTTTTTTTTTGAACACCCTCGAAGATTTGATATTATACATCGAAATTAGTAAAACTTTAGATAAGTGCTATTGTACAAATAAAAGCTCCCCAAACATGGCCTTAATGCGTTAGATGAGATTGATTCACTTATCTCACCACAAAATTACACGAAGGAAATGTCTCTGCTGCAAGAAATGTTACCACTTGGTCAGGCACTTGCTACCTAACACCCCTTATTGGAGCAGTCTCGGCAGATGCATATTGGGGAAGATATTGGACAATTACTGCCTTCTCTACAATTTATTTCATTGTAAGTATGAAATGAAGTTGTCATTGTGCTCAAATCTTAGTGCCTTCAAGAATAATTGGATGATAATGGATGAACAACCTCAGTTTTTTCACACTGGCTTGAACCTTCTTTGTATTGGACATGTAGTGCATCATCTTATAGTTTTCTGCTCAAACCATGTTTGTAGTTTGAATGATCTTTTAGCTTCCAATTATGTATTACCTACAACATTCTGTTGAACAATCTCTTCCTACTATTGGTCATGGTTCTATTATAGAGGTGAGTGACTTACTAATTATTAGGTGGTATGAGGTTATTTTGGGGCATTTCCATTTAGGATATTTTAGTATTCTAGAAATTTACTGTTTGTGACCATCTCTATTCAAGGTAATGGTTTGTCGGAGTTTGATATATTTTTTTATTTTTTCCAATTCAGTAAGAAAAAATGTCAATTAAAAATTTATAATCATAGCTATTTCCTGGAATTACCTCTTACTGTCAGTTAATGATTGAGCTGGAACCATTAAGCCTGATCTTACTTGAATCATGCGTCACTATGTTAATGGATTTTTAAATAGAATGTGTTAGCATTTAGAATCTCACAACATGGTGCAAGGACAATAGACCTATATATGTCACATAAACTAGGGATCTAACTATAAGACAAAAAGAATCTAGACATTTCATTAATACCACCAACAAGGTGAAAGAACGGGAGATGAGTAGTATGTGAATTTAGAGGCAATGTTCTACACTACTTTCTTTTTCGAAGAACCCTCAGTTATAGTATTTTTTTTTCCCCATTTCTTAAATGCTTAATATAAAAACAGGGACAAAACTTAGAACTAAATTTCTGGATAAATTAATGTTCTCAAGCATAAACTTTCCCCATCTCCGATGTTGTAAAATATAATTTGGATAACATGGCAATTTTGGATAATTGACAAGGCCTTTTTTTTAGAGAAAGAAATAGAGCTTTAATTTCTATGTTGTTTAATTTGTATATAAATATCACTCAATATGTCATCTTGCCATGTATAGGACACATATTCACTTAGTTTGTTATCCTTTTTATTGTTATGCTTTTCTTAATGCTGACATTGATACATGTTTAGGAATGTAGGATTAGGTGTAATCTGAGTTACGCCATGGACTACGAGATTTGTTCCTGTATGTGGGAGAGTTTTTATTTTTCCTGCATGTGGATAAGTGGATGTTGACCCAAGGGCACAACAAGATGGATGATTTGATGCTCATGGATTTTCTTTGTTATGTTTATGTTTTTTATTTTTTATTTGTACATTTTGTCTTAGTTAAATCTAAACCACATTTCATTTTTCTATTTCAACGAATTTTTTTATAGAATTCATGAGTTAATTTTTTTAATTAATTGATGGGACTTAAGGCTTGGTTTGGTTTGGTAATTGATTTTTAAATTCATGAGTTAATTGGTTTGAATTTGTATTATCATACTGTTCAAGCTTTAATTAATCTCATTAGTAAAAGTCTTTGTATTTTCTTAGAATTCTCTGATTGGTTGTTGAGAGTTTTATTGTTCTAGGTTAGTTTAACTGGATATCTTTATGTATTCAAATTCAAATTATTATTTACTAAATTTGATAGGTTAGGTTTCACTATGTAAAACCTGTGTTTCAGCTAATGATGGGGTCAAAATTATGCTTACCACTGATATATTTAGAGCGATCAGAGAAGTACATGAATTTTGTGCTGAAAGAAAGGGATTAATTACAAAATAAATTGAAAGAAGATTGTTTGCTACTATGACAATGTTCAAACCAAACCAAACCAAACCAAATTCAACCAAGCCTTTAGTCCCATTGCTATGACAATGTCATTGCAAAAAATTGTGAAACATGCAAGTATCACTCTTAAACATGGGTTTGTTGTGTTTTTTTGATATTGTTCAAATTGAAACCAAAAAATCATCTAATTCAATAATATTATATTAAGCTATTCATGCATTTGTTATTGTTCTTCAAATTATTTTTATTACTGCAATGAGTTCATTTTATTGTCAAATTAAAGTTGCTTTTAAAGAATCATTTTGTTGATTTCTCATATGTATTTTGATGCGATTTCACATAGCTAATGGTTTTTTAAAGTGAATTTAAGCAAGTGATTTTGTTGCAGGTGGCTGATCCGTATTAGAAACATTGGGTTACGTTGCTTCTCTTTATGTGTGTAGTTGGTTGGCTCTCATTCTAAACTGGATGATTAATTTTTTTTTTTTTTAGTTGGATAGGATGATTACTCTTTTGTACCAAAATATTCGTTCACCTTTTCTTGAAGGTATTGAAATTTGATAAAGTGAAAAGGTTACCAGCTATGATGCTAATTCAGTAATATCCTTTTATTGAATGTTTCCTATACGTGTCATTTTGACGTGGATTGAATTCTAAAATTTGTTGTTTGGACTTGAATTTTAGCAAAGATTTTTAGATTATATTCTTTGCTTATGCTACACTATAATATAAAATTCATTATTTGGATTGTAATTTTGAAGTTTGTTATTTGAAATTCATGAATGTTTTTGTCAGTTTACTATGTAGAAACAATTTCAACTTCTTATTTATGAAGTATTAAGTTGGAGTGAAGTATTAAGTGTCATTACAATTGAATTCCGTAGCACGTGTGGTACCAAAAAAATTATTGATCGTGCCTTCAGGCACGGGTTATCCCTAGTATATATATATATTTAAACTGAGAATCATGTTCTAGCAAGAGTCTTTGGTCTCATCAGGAGTGTAAATTCGAGAATCAAGTGATAATCTTTAATCGCATGATCCAAGTAAATGAGAAGGGCTGATGAAAATCAAATTTGAATTGAACATGTGAAGATTATACCTACTAATCAATTAGACTACTAAAAAAATTTGTCTAAGGAAAAATGTAACGCCCTAAAATTTAACCCATTATATAGATATCATTGACATGCATTATTTAAAGAAAACACTTTAATAATTCATTATAATATTCATCAGAGTCTTCCTAAACAAAAGCATTACATGCAACATCAATTTAAATGCCCTAACGGCTTACATCTTTCCAAGCCAACACTTGGACACACAAAAGTATGAGTTCTAACTCAAATATAAATAAAGCCCTAGGCTTGAGTGTTTACATGTACTAACAATGAAAAACAAATAACTAGAAATAGTCTTCAAAATCCAAGTCCTTCCAAGCTAAGTCCTTGGAGGTAGCTTATCACCTGAACCTGAAAATGATGTTCCCATAAAGGGTGAGCCACAGCCCAGTAGAAATATACTAAACCAAATATAAGCATTGAATAAAGCAATAGCATTCAATAATTGGTTAACCAAGATAATCAGCTATATCTTTATACAGTTTCATGACATTAATGTCTAAGACACGTTTTACTTTCCAACATTATCAATATGACTCAGAACCTGGCCAACCTTACAACAGTGAACTATATATATCAAATTCACATTCCTCCAATGTCAACAAACAAATGAGACTCAAGCTCAAATCAAAACACTTCATACTTCCAGATTTATTCAATTCCCATTTCCATTGAATTTCCATTTTTATTTAATTTCAAAATAGATCATTAAGGTGTAGTGGTTTCTTGACTGAACTTCCATGTTTAATTTTATGCAACTTCCATTTTTATTTTTATTCAACTTCCATTTCTATTCGATTTCTTTTTCTATTGAATTTCCTTTTTTATTTCATTCCAAATAAATCGTTAATATAGCGACCCCGGTCTTCTCCCATTTGATTATTGTATCCGGACTTAGGTTCCGTAGATTCTGTCATTGTATAATTGTTGTTGTTGTCCCTTATTTTCTCATTTGATTATCCAACTACACCATTTAATCAATGAATTCCTCAATTTCATGAATTTAACCAAATTCCCCAATTCCCTTAAATTAATTATACAAATTAATTAATTAATACAACTAGGGTTTTTCCCAAAATTATCAAAGTAACCCCAACATATCAATATACCAAAACTTAGAACAAAACCTATAAAATGGAGTAGGAAATCCCTACCTCGAAGAAAACAACCCAAATGCCAATGTGCTCCAAATCGCCAAATGTTCAGATTAAATGAAAGCCCTCGACTCCCTTTATCTTTTTAGTAAAGCAACTAGGGTAGAAACACACTCTAAATAGATCAAACCTAAGAGAGAAGGTGAGTAGGGAGAGAGAAAAGTCGGACCTAGGGTTTGGAATCAAAAAGAAGATGAAAAAGACTGATCAAAACCCGCTGCTGCGTATATAAACTGGACAGGCTCGCTCGAGCGAATACATGGTCGCTCGAGCGACCAGACACAAGAAAACCTCGATCGAGCGAAGAAAAGCTCGCTCGAGCCAAGAATGCAATACTACAGGTCTTTACTAAACGCAAACTCTCGCTCGAGCGACCAAACTCCGGCTCGAGCGAAGAACCACAAACAACAGCTCGCTCGAGTGACCAACTCCTCGCTCGAGCGAAGATCCAAAATTCTTGTCACACCCTCAAAATAGTAATATTAAACCCATCAATATAAACATACATTTATATACAAAAGATCCACATTCCCTCAAATAATCAGAGTACTTCATTACAAAAGTATTACATGTTAACAACAAAAGTAAATGCCCTGCGGGCTTACAGCTTTCCAAGTTATCACTTGGTTACAAAAGAGAGTATTAACTCGGTTACACATTAAGCCCTTGGCTTGAAATTACATGTAATACATCAAAAGGAAAATAAGGCAACAAAAGTATGTCTTGTCCCTAGCCTCCCAAGCTATGTTCGTAGAGGCGGCATGCTACCAGTACCTGAAAATGATGTTCCCATATAGGGTGAGCCACAGCCCAGCAGAGATATACTAAACCAACTATGAACAATGATTAAAAGATTAGCAACTGATAGGTGGTTGATACTTACACTTCCATTCACATCTTATTTCAATTCCATGACAACCAAACCTATGTTACAATTCACTTTTCATTTCTTATTCAACTTTGAGTTTGAAAATGGGGTGCAGTACTCTGGTGAAAACATTTTGATGAGATTATAGTTCATCACAAGAACATTTTCAAAATTCCCAGTGGATACACATTTTGGTGTTGTATCAATGACACATAAACTACTTCCATACTTCACAAACGATAATGATATACATTTTAATGCTATATCAAATCAAACAGACTCTTCAATAGATAAGCATATGAGCTATATCACTACTACAACAGATAAGCATATCACACATCAACAGACAAGCATATTAGCTGTATCCACACTTCACTAGACAAGCATATGAGCTATATCAACACCACAACAAGATAAGCATATGAGCTGTATCCACACTTCACTAGACAAGCATATGAGCTGTATCTACACTTCACAAAGATAAGCATATGAGCTGTATCCACACTTCACTAGACAAGCATATGAGCTGTATCTACACTTCACAAAGATAAGCATATGAGCTGTATCCACACTTCACTAGACAAGCATATGAGCTGTATCTACACTTCACAAAGATAAGCATATGAGCTGTATCCACACTTCACTAGACAAGCATATGAGCTGTATCTACACTTCACAAAGATAAGCATATGAGCTGTATCCACACTTCACTAGACAAGCATATGAGCTGTATCTACACTTCACAAAGATAAGCATATGAGCTGTATCCACACTTCACTAGACAAGCATATGAGCTGTATCTACACTTCACAAAGATAAGCATATGAGCTGTATCCACACTTCACTAGACAAGCATATGAGCTGTATCTACACTTCACAAAGATAAGCATATGAGCTGTATCCACACTTCACTAGACAAGCATATGAGCTGTATCTACACTTCACAAAGATAAGCATATGAGCTGTATCCACACTTCACTAGACAAGCATATGAGCTGTATCTACACTTCACAAAGATAAGCATATGAGCTGTATCCACACTTCACTAGACAAGCATATGAGCTGTATCTACACTTCACAAAGATAAGCATATGAGCTGTATCCACACTTCACTAGACAAGCATATGAGCTGTATCTACACTTCACAAAGATAAGCATATGAGCTGTATCCACACTTCACTAGACAAGCATATGAGCTGTATCTACACTTCACAAAGATAAGCATATGAGCTGTATCTTCACTTCTCTAGACAAGCATATGAGCTGTATCTACACTTCACAAAGATAAGCATATGAGCTGTATCTTCACTTCTCTAGACAAGCATATGAGCTGTATCTACGGAGTTCATCCCCCATCTCCTCCCAATCCTATCCGGTCTAGAGGTACATCCCCCATCTTCCCCTAAACCGCG
>NW_021027750.1:747861-777983 GCF_004153795.1 Camellia sinensis
TGACTTAATTTGTTTTATACTTATAGAAGTTGAGTTGGAGTTTTTATTTACTAAGATTTCAAATTCATGATTAATGATTAATTTCAAGTTTTTATTCAAATTCAAATTCATGACTTAATTTCAAGTTTTTATTTACTTATAGAAGTTGTGTTAATGATTAATATTTGAATTTTTTTTTCCAATTAATTGGTTTTGAATTTCATAACTTAATTATTTAGATTTGTAATATCATCCAGTTTAATTTTTGATTAATCTCATTAACAAAAGTATTCTTATTTACATAGAATCCTCTAATCACCTTTACATCTATAAATAGGACCACCCTCATTTGGATTTTGTAACTCTAATTTTCGTTCTTCATAATTCTGCAAACTTCCTCTTCATTTTGCTGCATTATTTTCTTGTCAGAGAGAGTATAAACACTTAGTGTGTTCGTAAGGCAAACAATTTGTAGTGCTGCTATTGTTTGTGGGAGATCATTTCATCCTGGGAGATAGACGTCCGAATTCTGAAAGCACCGTGGAGAGGACGAATCTGTCTTAAGGACACAGTGTTAAACACTGGACTTGATCAGAAAAGTTATTCAAATAAATTAACCAAGTAAGTTGTTTAATTTAATTCTGTTTTTATTTGTTTATTTAATCAGATTTTAATTTTGTTTTTGTAACAAAATAAAATCTATGGTTTTATTTATTTATTTTTATTTCGAGTTTGATTTTTGTAATCAAACAAATTCTCTCATTTTCTCTATTTTTTTTTTATTCTTGTTGTTGTTTTGTACACAACAGAATTTAATCTTTTTAAATACAGTGAAGATTGTCCAACAACCATATGGGTAACTGTTTCACACAATTAAATCATTATCAAAATGAAACTGAAAAATGTCTATAACATCAAAAGTTGGAATAGAAATAAGCTTGAGCAGAAGCTTACAGCAAGCCAAAACTAGAGTACTACTTCTTACCATCATCTCGAGTAAGTTCGGTGCCAATGCTGTAACACAAAAAGAATATGATTCTGAAATTAACTAAAAGACCACCATCATTAAAATAACCAAAATCTTTTGGTAATATTATTAAATCTTTCGATCCCTACACAAGGGCTTCATAAAGAAAGAAAGCCATTGATGAAGCAGTTTTTGTTTTACTGAAGGATAACCCCGACTTGCTACCTGGTTCTATTGAAGTATAGTTGACAATGATATCAAAATGAGGGAAAATCATCCCTCTTTAAATTGTTTGCTTAAGCATTAATAATCTAAAAATGACACAAATATATAACAACAAAACACACATATTTTTTTTTCTTTTTGCAATCAACAGAATACATAGATACTCACTTGGCTCATTTTACCAACAGATTCAAGCTCCAAAACCTGGATTCAAACAGATAAGATTACGTTTTTGTCCTGGAAGTAGACGTTAATTTAATGACGGCAAGCTTGCAAGATAAGAATCTGAGAATGAAAGCACTAGGGGAAAAATCTAACTTGGAAGATAATAAACAACAAAAGTCAACATGCTTTTGTGGATCAATTTTACATTTTTTATAGTTAATTGCTGTTTGGGTAGAAATCTAAATACACTGAATGAAGCACACTACGATTGTAATCAAAATTTACACCAACAGACTGAAAAACAAAAAAGAGAAGGCTAAACAAGCACAAGCACAAACACCTACATATACATTGCAAATACAAGATGGGGTATCAATATCCAGGCTTGCCTTTCTAAAATATTATTGGAATATTACTTTTAAAAAACATGGAATAAGGGCTACCTCTAGTCAAGACATTAACTTTGGTACCATGATGGTTTTGTTCCCTTTTCCAAGAGATTGAAAATCCAAATTTTGTAGTAGAGTCCTCAGAATTAGTTGGCATAACAAGATGAAAAATGCACACTCCCATGACTCAAGGAAGAATAAAACAAGTATGTTCCATGATAACCAATATATCAGTGAAATGAGATGTCTCAAAGACTTGCTATCAAGAGCTAGTAAAGAGACCTCGATGTAGTCAATTAGTTTGCTATTTCACAACATATAAGTGGTGTTTCATCCTAAAAAGATTTGAAGAAAAACTGAGTTAGATGAGAAGAATTTTCTTTGGGTGAGAAACAATTCCACAGTGGGGCCCTCCCAGTTGTAACATTATCCCAAAAGGTATCAGCAACAGAAACAACATATTAATAAGAAGTTGCTATATTAAACTGTTGAGTCGAAGCATCTAAGAATGGTATTGGTGAAAACCTGGTGGCCTAGCAGGTGGTTCTGGTGTCACGTGAAACTTTTCGTGGTTTTGAAGACCTTCATAGATTCAGCAGGACGGAGCCAGTGGTGTTTTGCTTCTTGCAGTATTTGTTGGAATAATTTTCTGTGTAAATAAAATAAATTGAAACTAGATCAAACAAAATAAAATAAATAACTTACAAAATTTATTTTATTGAACCGAATGAAAAATTAAAGACCAAGTCGAGTGTGTGACACTCTGTCCTTAAGACAAATTCGCCCCGCTACGGTGCTTACGGTTACGTGGCGTCTATCTCCCAAGATACAATAATCTTTACAAATTTGTAGTAGCACTCCAAACAAATTTGTACGACGAACCAAACTTGTATTCTATACTCTCTTTATTTTTTCCCTAAAAATATATGAAGAATAATACAACTAAAGAGCGAAATTGGACAACAAAGATAAATTTTGTAGACTGTTTTTCGGATGTGAAGACTGCTGGAACAAATCTGAATTTATAGGCAAAGAAATCTGTCCAACAGGTGCTGTGAGGAACCGAACAGGTATGAACTTGTTTGAACAAGTATAATTCAAAATTCAAACAGATCTACAACCTGTTTGAACAGATTAACTGTTGGACAGTTAAATCCGAAACTGTTGGGCAGGTTCTGGAAGTTTAATAATTGAAAAACAATTTTTAATATGTGAGGAATTTCGGACTGAAGGAGATAAAATCAGACAGAAAATTAATTCAATTTTTTTTTGCACAAAATTTGAATTTAATTTCATTTAAAATTTAAATAAATTTTGTCTAAAAAATTAATATTAGAACCGATCCGACCCACACCTGGCACGGCTCGGTCAGACGGACGGCGGCGGCACGCGCGCGTATGTGGTTTTTTGGGCTAAAGTTCATTATGTCCATAACTCATCCTTTCTACAAACTTGGGGTACCCCTTGGGGCCCAACCCAAGTGTTGTAGTCTAGAGCTTATATACACAAAAAAAAACTCTCTTAAAGTTTCAATGTGGGACAACCCATAATAAGGAAACCCACATTTAAATCTGTAGGAGCCAGAAAATAAATATATATCAACTTATTGGAGCTAACCCAAACAAGGCCTACATTGGGACCAGCCCAAACAAATATCACACCCCTTCCATCTATATAAAAGAGGGGCATCCCAGAAGAAAGGTTTGGTACTCTCTCTCCCTACATTACACACCAAACACTCTACTCTTTCTATTCTGTTTATCAAGTGACTGACTTCACCATCGGAGTGCCTCCGGCAGGCAACCCCGGTTGGATGGCGCCAATCATGCTCACCTTTGCAGACACAGGGACAAAGTTCATCTCTTCGTTGGATCTCTACTATATCCCTATGAGAGGATATTTCATGGTCTCACAATTGGCGCCGTCTGTGGGATGTCTACAAGAATTCAACGAAGGAGATGACAAACACCACACTCAAGATGCTCAGATCATCATTTCACGTTACTAAAAACAAGACCCACGGTTGATTCTATCCTTCTCCTTTTTGTTTAAAGTTACTTTTTAAATTTCAATCTTGCTGAGCATATACATATACACACACACACACACATATATATACATTTATGTTCATAGATTTGGTCCAATATATATTGATGCTCCTAGGTTTGGTCCAAACATTTATTTCGTATCAATCTCGACATTCTCTCTAGCAGAGTAGTCAGCTCATATTTGTTTTATTTATTTTTGCACTTTCATTCTCGCTCTAAAAATGGGTTTCACATTTTTGTTGGTGATAGCATCTTTTCGGCATTACTAACGGGGTTTATCGGCCAAATTCATGCATGATCTATATATTTATTTATTTATTCTTTGTTTCTCAAACTTATCTTGAAGTTGAATCTTAACATGTATACATGTGTATCTATGCTACAATAATTAGTTTTCACTTTTTCTCTCTCTAGACTAAATTGACATAAATAAAGGCCATGAGTTGTTATCACAAGTAATTTAACATTTTTTACTCCATAAATTGTGAGAGTACGAGCCAATCTATATAACTCATGTTAATGCCAAAATATATATATATATATATAATAATAATATAAGAATAAAAAATGAAGTCACGCTGAGGCCATCTATACGGCTCATATTGTTCGGCTACTATATTGGCCTATTACTTGCTTTTTTTTTTTCTCGGTTCAGTACTCACCATCCCGCATGGCCGACCAAAGCTCCATAGCTACTCTGCATGTTATCAACTCGGCTTCGACAACTTTTTTGGCTTCTTCAGCAACTTTTTTGGCATATTCGCAATTGCAGATCCACATTCAATTCGTAACTTATTCGGCATATCATGTTCTCGACTCGGCTTTGGAACCATTATTTGGCTTCGGTATTGCTTATCAACTCTGAATTATACAATATTCGGCACAACATCATACCGCATTACTTATCAACTCCGCAATTCGGCGTATCATTCGGCCTTTTATCAACTGCATATTAACAAACTGCATATTATCTTGGCTTTGGAAACATTATTCGGCTTCGGCAACTTATTCGGCAAACAGTATTCGACTTAACATTGCTTATGCGGCAAGCCTACTCGACCACACATCAACACAACATTGGACATTCTCGGAACAACTGCAATTGTTAATTTATCTTCCTCTTCGGCAAAAATCTCATGATTTCTCGGAAGTACAAGATTGCCCGGTGATACTATCTCGGCATAGAACTAGCATCTCGGCTCGCCGAAATCAACATCTGAATATACCAGTGGATTCGTGTCAATTCAAGGAGTCTAAACCCACCAGTCCGAGGAGCCAAGAGGTAACCGAAGTTCCCTAGTCTTTGCAAAATGGACCAAATTTTCAGAAAAAAATTAAATTTTCAAAGTTGTCGAAATCAAGTTTTGATCATCCCAATGTGAAGTACTCATCGAGACGAATCCAACGCAATAAACCGTGTCAAAATCGGTGCTAAAACGAAGCCATACGGACCCATCCAACTTTGCCCAGAAAAATCCAATATTTTGTCGAAGAAGAAGAGCCAGCAAGCATATGGGAAATTATCATGTACTTCGCAGTTACGTTGTAATTGGTTGTTCTGAACCATTCATTCTATTTTAGTGAAATCTAAGCCATCTGGACTCCACTCACAACGATCCAATAGTCATTTTCAACTATTTGATGCATTTTGAGCCCATCCGTACGGTCAAAATTTAAAAACTCAACGAAAAAAAAAAATGTAAATTTCATTCAAAGAATTGAGCGCAATGGCCCTCACTTCGCCTATCCCTAAGCACCCTACTTTGTCTCGGTTCCATTTCGATATTGCCATAGCACCGCACAAGGGCACGTAATCCGTTTCAAATTGTTATCGGCCTACTCGGCAATTTTGGCCCAAGTCAATTTTATTCCTTCTGAATAACAAATCTTATTTAAAAGCAATGGGGCAAATATACGTTGTACGTTGGACAAGAAACTCAACTTCAATAAATCGGCAACAATTGCCAACCAAGTTCTTAGCAAATCGAACTCTGAAGGGATGCCAACACACCGCAAAACTGGACATTGATGCTTTGACACTAGTTACTCGGCACACCACTCAAGTCCCTCGATTTTCTGGACAGTTGGGTTCAGTCACAAGTTTTTCCGCAAAGGTTGTTCGGCAACCCACCAAGGCTGTATGGCAACCCAACATGGCTAATTTGGGAGCTTTATATTTATATCCAACGTTCGACCAACTCATAGCAAATTGTTCGACATAAATATCTCGGCACCTCTGATATACTCGGCCAACTTGATACAAACATTACAACAAATTTTTCTTAAGTTACAAACTTCCGCTCCTTTTCACACCGCTCCAAGCAAGTGCTAGTTTCAAGGTAATCCATTACACACTTGGTAGTCGGCCGTTAGCACTTGGCAGTCGGCAGTTCACATGTGGCAATCGGCAGTTCGCATATTCTTGCGCGCTGTCATTTTAGCAAAGCCGAATCTTCCCTGTAACATATGGCAATGGAGCAAGTCCAATCTCCATTCTACATTGGACTAAACGCAAACCGAGCAATGCTAATTGGCCCAAATTTTACTCGACAATTAAATAGTTGGCCCAATATATACTTGGCAATTCCTTACAAGCGGAGCAATAGTATTTATGATTAATACGTCTGCCTCATTCGGTACAGGCCATCACTGACACAGGATGCATTATTCAAAATCCTTGCAATATTAACACTTGATCTCTACCTAAAATTAGCATAAGTCTCTGAGTACAGCGTAATCTTCGCACTCGGCATGGAGTGCCATCAGCAAAGGCCTACACCCACGCCCAGGAGTAATAATACCGCAGGCCTACACCCTCGCCCGAGGGTAATAATATTACAGGCCTACACCTTCATCCGGGGGTAATAATACCGCAGGCCTACACCCTCGCCTAGGGATAATAATATTGTAGGCATATACCCTCACCCGGGGGTAATAATACCGTAGGCCTACACCTTCGCCCTGGGGTAATAATACCGTGGCCCATCATTATGATTTGTTTGAAACTCATATGATATAATTTCATCCTATGATAGACATACGTATATTTATACATGCTTTCAAGACATACGTACATTCATGCATACATTCAAGCATACATGTAGTCATTCATTCATACATTTTATTCATTTATCCAGAGTGATATTTATCAAAAAACCTAACAGATATTTGAACAGCGTAACTTGGCAAGAAAAACTCTCATTCCTTCTACCGCAGACAATGAAAGTTTTGGGGCAATTATGGGAGCTAGAAAATAAATATATATCAACTTATTGGGGCTAACCCAAACAATGCCTACACTGGGTCCAGCCCAAACAAATATCACACCCCCTCTATTTATATAAAAGAGGGGCATCCCAGAAGAAAAGGTAGGTACTCTCTCCCCTACATTACACACCAAGCACTCTACTCTTTCTATTCTGTTTATCAAGTGACTGACTTCACCATCGGAGTTCCTCCGGCCGGCAAGCCCGGTTAGATGGCGCCGATCATGCTCATCTTTGCAGACACAGGGACAAAGTTCATCATTTCATCGGATCTCTACTATATCCTTGTGAGAGGATATTTCATGGTCTCACAAAATCTTTAAATGTCCATTCCACAAACCCAAAAACAATGTCAAGTTCCCATTCACTCATAAATGGTTTTGACAAACCGTCTTCACCGTGTGACTTGCCATGCGGCAAGGAACACGTCCCCTTTTCGGACCCACCCCAAAAGACGTTTGGGGCCCACTCCATTTTGGGTTCAAAGATGGCCCAAAATAAGACTATACCACACAATTTTTCCAACAATTCCCCACATGAATGGAATTTGATGGAGAGAAAATGCAACAACATGATCTAAATACAGAGAATACAGAAATTGGAAATATTCTGCAAAGGATAGGTAGCTTTTGGCTTTGAACCTTCCCTTGTGAGACACTATCGGATTTACTAGTTAACTAGTGAACATGATGTCTTGAACTATTCAGCTGTTTGTGTAAACCAAGACAATAGAACTCACACAGTATATCTCCAGACACAGTTTAGTTCTCACTATTGTGTTCATTTTGGCCCTGAACAACCTAGTCTTTCATGAGTGTTCTAGAGAATTGTAGCCCTTCACAAATCTCATAGAATCGGCCCAGTTCACACTCATATAGGTGATTCTTATGAAGAGTATCCTTCCATACTCTACTAGGTTTGCCTAGATATAAGAATCATTAAAATTTTACTTAACCTAAAACGCTGCAGACATTACTATTTCATCATAGAAATAGGGAGGAGTTAGACTCCCCAGTGATCCTTTTAAGTTATACACAACTCCGTTGTCCTTTTGAACCTAGATCTTGGGATCTTCAGTCAACTAGGTTGGGTTGCCGTTATGGTAACTCTTATTTAATAGGCTTAAGTCCCATTCCCCTGGATAAATTCTCAACTAACTCTCTTGCTAACCCTTTGGTTAGTGGATCCGCTATGTTGTCTTTAGACTTCACATATTCAATGGAAATAATTCCATTAGAGAGTAGTTGTCTCACGGTGTTATGTCGACGATGAATGTGACGTGACTTACCGTTATATATATGACTCTGTGCTCTACCAATTGCTGATTGACTATCACAATGTATGCAAATAGCAGACACAGGTTTTGGCCACATTGGAATATCTTCAAGGAAGTGGCGAAGCCATTCTGCCTCTTCCCCTGCTTTGTCTAAAGCTATGAATTCTGATTCCATAGTAGACCTAGCTATGCAAGTCTGTTTGGAAGATTTTCAAGATACAGCCGCACCACCAAGAGTAAAGACATACCCACTGGTGGATTTTAAGTCTCTAGTATCCGATATCAAATTTGCATCACAGTATCCTTCAAGTACTGCTGGATATTTAGTACAATTAAGCCCAATGTTACGAGTGAATCGAAGATATCTAAAAACCCCTATAATAGCTTTCCAGTGTTCTACTCCCGGATTACTTGTATATTTACTTAATTTACTTACTGCATAAGCTATATCTGGGCGAGTGCAGTTCATCAAGTACATTAAGCTTCTAATAATTTGGGCATACTTGAATTGAGAAATACTTTCCTGTACATTCTTAGATATACAAATTAACATCTACAAGTGTTCTAGCAAGATGATCATCGTTTTTGCTGAATTTGTCAAGTATTTTCTCAATGTAATGAGATTGTGCCAAAGCATATCCTTCTGATGTTTTGGTAATTTTCATACCAAGAATTATATTAGCAATGCCCATGTTCTTCGTGTCAAAATGTTTATTCAACATTTTCTTGGTAGGTTTAATCATATCATTATTACCACTGTGGGGAAGTGGTTTGGAAATACTCTTCTGATCTTGGAGAACGCTCATGATCCTCTTCTGGTCACCTGAAAAAGGAATAAACACTCCGGTCGGGGGTGCTGGAATTAGCACTCCGACGGACAAGTTAGAATCTACACTCAAGAATGCTTGTATTCTAAGTTAAGCACAACAATTCTCACATACCTCTTTCTGGTTGATGTTCTTCTATTTATATATTTTCTTTCATGGGCCTCGGGATTAGGTCCATTTCCAACTCATATTCAGCACATTTTATAATAGACCGACCTTCACTTGGCCCCTTGCCTAATCAGTTATTTGGCCGAATAGGGTTGGATTTGAGCTTGCAAGCCAATTACTGAGTGCTTCGAATCTCGACTCTCCGAGATTCGACTATCCGGAATCTCTACGACTCCCTCTTCTCGGCCCCCACAACTACCTTTGATGAGCATAGCATCTACATAAAGACATACAATGACATAACATTTGTCTGTGTTTTTAATATAAACACATTTGTCACACTCATTAATTTTGAATCCATTTGACATCATTGCCTTGTCAAATTTCTCATGCCATTGCTTTGGCGCTTGTTTTAAACCATATAATGATTTAACCAATTTACACGCATTCTTTTCTTTTCCTAGAACAGAAAAACCTTCTGGTTGTTCCATGCAATTTTTTTCATTTAACTTACCATTTAAGAAAGCGGTTTTTACATCCATTTGATGAATTTTTAGATTGTATAAAGATGCAATGGCAATTGGCATTCTAATGGATGTTATTCTAGTAACCGGTGAGTATGTGTCAAAGTAATCTAAACCTTCTTTTTGTCTAAAACCTTTGACCACAAGTCTTGCCTTGCATTTGTCAATTGATCCATCTGCTTTCATTTTTCTTTTGAAAATCCACTTGTACCCAAGAGGTTTACAATCTGGTAGCAAATCCACCAATTCCCAAGTTTGATTTTGCAAGATAGATTTAACTTCACTATTGATAGCTTCTTTCCATAAAGGAGCCTCAGGACTGGACATAGCTTCTTTAAAAGTTAAAGGCTCATTTTCTAACAAAAATGTTAGAAAATTTGGACCAAAAGATTTTGAGGTTCTAGCACGTTTACTACGCCTAGGTTCATCTTCCTCATTTTGATCTAACTCTTGTTCTTGATCATGTTCTTGGTCCTGACTAGTAATAGCATCATGAGATCTTTTATTATTACTAGTCACTTGGCCAGTCTTATTTGGAAATACATGTTCGAAGAAAGATGCATTCCGAGATTCAATAATAGTATTTACATGCATTTTGGAATGTTTTGATTTATGAATCAAAAACTGATATGCACTACTATTCTTGGCATAACCAATGAAAATGCAATCAATGGTTTTAGAACCTATCTTAGTTTTTTTAGGACTAGGAATAGCCACTTTAGCCAAACACACCCACACTTTTGAGTATTTGTAGGATGGTACTCTCCCATGCCATATTTTATAAGGTGTTTGATTCACTTTGTTTCGGGGTACTTTATTTAAAATATAATTTGCAGAAAGTATTGCTTCCCCCCACAAGTTTTGAGGCAATCTAGAACTTATTAACATGACATTCATCATTTCTTTTAAAGTCCTATTTTTCCTTTCAGTAATTTCATTTTGCTAAGGTGAGTAAGGAGCGGTGGTTTGATGAATTACACCATGTTCTTTACAAAATTCACCAAAAGGTGATTCATAATCACCACCTCTATCACTTTTAAGTTTCTTGATTTTCTTACCAAGTTGATTTCCAACTTCATTCTTATATTGAATGAAAGTTTCTAAAGCTTCATCCTTGGTTTGAATTAAATAAACATAACTATATCTAGTATAGTCATCTATAAAAGTGATAAAATATTTTTTCTCACCTCTTGTTTGAATTGATTGAAAATCACAAATGTCACTATGAATTAATTCAAGTGATTCCGTACTTCTTTCAATTGAATGGAAAGGAGTTTTGGATTATTTTGCCTCAACGCAAATTTCACATTTATGATTTGAATCAATGTCAAATTTAGGTAAACATTCCATATTAATTAATCCACGTAAAGATCCATAATTAACATGTCCTAGTCTACCATACCATAAATTTGAAGAATCAAACAAGTAAGAAGAAGACGTATTTTTATTAATAACTGATGGTACAACGGTCATTACATTCATCTTGAAAAGGCCATCAGACATGTAACCTTTTTTCTACATACATCCCATTCTTAGTAAGTACAAATTTATCACTCTCAAACACTAGCCTAAACCCATTTTTACTCAACAACGATCCAGAAACAAGATTCTTGCGAATGTCCGGTACATACAGCACATTGTTGAGAGTGAGTTCCTTTTCAGATGTCATCTTCAAAACAATCTTCCCTTGTCCTTCAACTTTGGAAGTTAAGGAGTTGCCCATAAAAAGTTGTTTACCATTGTCCACTGTAGAATAAGATGTGAATATCTTTTTGTCGGCATAGATATGGCGAGTAGCATCAGTGTCCACCTACCATTCTTTAGGATTTCCGACAAGGTTTGCCTCGGAAACAACTGCAGAAAGATTGATGTCATCTATACCATTGGAAATATTGTCCACTTCGGTCATATGAGCTTGAGCAGGCTTCTTGCTTGTTCTTATTTTGCTTTTGCCTTTGCTACGACAATCTTTGGCCCGATATCCCTCTTTGTCACAGATGTAACATTTGCCATTAAACTTGTACTTTTTATTTTCCCCCATTTAAAGCCTTGTGATGAACTTTCTCCAAAAGACTTTCGTTTCTTGGTTTTTGAAGCATGTTTCACCACATTTGCCTTAAACTCCATAGGATGCTTACCAGCCCGCTTTTCAGAATTGCGGTTGTCCTCCTCAATCCTTAAACGCACAATTAATTCTTCCAAAGACATTCTTTGCGCTTGTGTTTGAGGTAGTTTTTGAAATCCTTCCAGCCTTGTGGTAATTTCTCAATTAAGGCTGCAACTTGGAAGGATTCACTGAGAGACATGCATTCTGCGTGAATGTCATGCAGAATGAGTTGGAGATCTTGCATTTGGCTGATCACAGTCTTAGAATCAACCATTACAAAGTCTAGGAATTTGCCAACCACAAATTTCTTTGAGCCGACATTTTCCGTTTTGTACTTTTTCTCCAAAGACTCCCAAAGTTCCTTTGTTTTTTTGATAGGACTATAGACGTTGTATAATGTGTTATCAAGTCCGTTCAAGATGTAGTTTTGGCAAAGGAAATTAGCATGTTTCCAGGCATCAACCGCAGCAACCACTTGCCAGTCGGTTTTATCCTCTTTCAAAATAGGAGCATCCTCACGGAGAAAACGAGCCAGATTTAGAGTTATAAGATAGAATAACATCTTCTGTTGCCATCTTTTAAAATTAGTTCCAGAGAACTTCTCTGGCTTCTCACTGTGATTTACTGGTACTGTCACAGCCAGAGAGGGGGTTGGCACAATTGCAGCCACCACACTAGTACTTGTTTGGGCATTAGTTTCAGTAGCAATGAATTCTAATTATAAAACAAAATTATAATTAGAATTTATACTACACAGAAAATTAAACCAAATTCACATAATTAAATTCTGTAAAAATAAAAGAAACAAGAATGTAACTTTTATTTTTCCATTAACTTGGAAATAAAATAAAATTTTATTTAACCAAATTAATTCTACACAGAAAATTAAATTTATGTAACACTTCAATAATAATAAATAAAAAAAAACTAAAACATACTTTTTTTAATTAATGAACACTCATAAATAAATTAAGAAAACCAAAATTAATTTCTGACAAACTTCACAAATAAATATTCTAAATTGTTAATGACACAGTATATTACTACTAGTTGTCAAAGAAAATAGGCAGTATATTATTACTATCTGTCAAATAGTACATTACTACTATTTGTTTTCCAACCAGAATATTATTTTGTAAAATAACAGAAAATAATTTCTGTAAGAAGAAGAAAAAAGAAAGGAAATAAACAAAAAATTCTATAAACAGAATAATTCGAATCTGTCTTAAGATTGTTGGAATAATCTGCTGTGTAAGTAAAATAAATTGAAATTAGATCAAATAAAATAAAATAAATAACTTACAGAATTTATTTTATTGAACCAAATGAAAAATTAAAGACTAAGTCAAGTGTGTGACACTCTGTCTTTAAGACAGATTCGCCCCGCTACGGTGCTTACGGTTACGTGGCGTCTATCTCCCAGGATACAATGATCTTTACAAATTTGTAGTAGCACTCCAAACAAATTTGTACGACGAACCAAACTTGTATTCTATACTCTATTTATTTTTTCTCTAAAAATATATGAAGCATAATACAACTAAAGAGCGAAATTGGACAGCAAAGATAAATTTTGCAAACTGTTTTTCAGATGTGAAGACTGCTGGAAGATCTGAATTTATAGGCAAAGAAATCTGTCCAACAGGTGCTATGACGAACCGAACAGGTATGAACCTGTTTGAACAGGTATAATTCAAAATTCAAACAGATCTACAACCTGTTTGAAGAGATTAACTGTTGGACAGTTAAATCCAAAACTGCTGGGCAGTTTCTGGAAGTTTAATAACTGAAAAACAGTTTTTAATATGTGAAGAATTTCGGACTGAAGGAGATAAAATTAAGCAGAAAATTAATTCAATTTTTTTTTTGGTACAAAATTTGAATTTAATTTCATTTAAAATTTAAATAAATTAATATTAGAACCGACCCGACTCACAACCCACACCCGGTACGGCTCGGCCGACGGGCGGTGGCGGTGTGCATGTGTGGTGGTTTGGGCTAAGGTTCACTATGTCCATAACTCCTCCCTTCTACAAACTTGGGGTGCCTCTTATGGCCCAACCAAAGTGTTGTAGTTTAGAGCTTATATATACAAAAAAAACTCTCTTAAAGTTTCAATGTGGGACAACCCATAATAAGGAAACCCACATTTAAATCTTTAAATGTCCATTCCACGAACCCGAAAACGACGTTAAGTTTCCATTCACTCATAAATAGTTTTGACGAACCGACTTTACCGTGTGACTTGCCATGCGGCAAGGAACACGTCACTTTTTTCGACCCACCCCAAAAGACGTTTGGGACCCACTCTATTTTGGGCTGAAAGATGGCCCAAAATAAGCCTATATCACACTGTAGACATCCCCGAACGCCCCGGGAGGACGAGTCTCGTTCTGTTCGTTTTGCGGGTCTACTATAGTTCAGGACTCTCAAATTGTCACAGTTCTTAATCTGAACCAAAGAGTCCAAATCTGGCAAATCGTTTTGAGAAACAGATTTTTGAAAAGAAGTGCCAAACATGGGTTGCTTTGCCAGATACAGAGTCGCCACCTAAATATTTTTTATGGGGAATTTAGGAAACCCTGACTCGGTGCCAAAGGCCACGTGTCCGTCATCACCAAAGTTGCCTCGGCTCGGGAGCTTGGGTACGATTGGGGAAGGTCAGCTATGAGCACCTCCTCTCGCCCGATCCGAAGATCGGCCTCTACTAACCGTGATATCCGTTTTTGAAAACGTTATGTGTTCTTATTCCATTTATTAGCCTAGAATTACTATGTTATGCACACAACAAACAAGTATAGACCAAATCACCTAAATTGGAAGAAAACATTTCATGCTTGTTTTGAAAATGGTTTGCTACTCGCAAGTAGGCTGAAATGCAGATTTTGCCACCCTCAAGTGGGCTTTTTGAAAAGATGGTTTTGCCACTATCTAGTGGGCTTAAAATTCACAGTTTTAATGCATTATTCCAATTTAGGTAATTCGACCTCCACCCACATGCATTCAAGAAGTTATATCACATAAGCAGCTAGCCTCATGGTAATCATGCTGTTCTGGCAACACTCACACGCATGCGGTATGCTAAAGCATAAATGCTTACGGAGTACTCCAAGCCAAAACAGAAACTAGTTAGTAATCATATGCATGATCCTAGTTTAAGATGGCTAATGCAACGCATACGGAATGTCACTAAAGCAGGCTCGGCTAGTCTATAAATGACATGTGAAAATGCACAAGTAGCACGTATTCAAGTTAGATTTGAAATACTTATGCAGTTAGTATGATGCGCCGAGCTTGGTGCATGCAAGACTAATAAATGATGCACGCATGCATAGCATAAGGTATGCTAATTTAAATATGCCCTAGTCTACCATCATAAACAGGTAAATAAAAGGGAAGAAAGAAATGGGGATTGGAAGACATACACACCGCACCCACACTTATTACAAATTCACCTCGCTCGGGGACCAAAGAATAATACAATTAATTAAACCTACAAGGCTAATTAATTTACAGACCACCAATTATTAAGCAAATTAACTAAGCTTAGAAAGCAGTAAGCCTCGGAAGAGGATCCAAGCGAGCGTGCCGGGTTTGCTCGGAATCCAACCCATGCCCAAGTTGCCTCTGCTTTGAACTGTTCTGCTTCTTTGAAATTGCACAACTACCAAGGTTTGCTTCTCTGAGTGTTTTGGAACACACCGGGGTGAAGAACACCACCGGCCATGGAGAATGTCCCAGCCACCAAACTTATGCTCTCGGGCCAAATATTCTATGCCGATCGGCACTCAATCTGCCCGGCGGCCAAATCTTCCTGCTGAATCTTGTTTTGACAAGGCAGCAGAGGGCAGACATAAGCATGGCAATGCATTTCTTCAAGCAATGTATGCACCAACCACATCCTTATCTATTTATGACTCAAAGGAGGATGACCTCGATTCTCGCCACCAATCACGCATTTCCAGCATGGATGCCCAAGGGAACCAAGTATGCATTTTGAGTTTTCAATGCAATGACAGCACACAAACCAAGGCCCAATTCCCTATCACTTGATCAAGGTACAAAGGCATGCATGCTAGTGGAATGCAACTACGTCATGCAAACTAGTAATGCTATATGAACATTAGGGCAAGCATGCAAACATGAAACATGGGGGGAAAAAGAAGCCAAATGCAACAAAAATGCAATATAGCTAAGCATGTGTCAACATTGGCAGTAATGAGCAGGCAAACATTTGCCAACCGAAAGGCATGCAAAGCATGTTAGCAATGTGATCACATTTGAACCAACATGCGAAAGGTGGATTAGACCATAATGGACAACCTCGGCCATTCTAAATAGGAAGCCAAAATGCTATGGAATGGAGGCAAATACACACACAAACCATGCATGCAAAAAAATGGCCCAACGCTTAAGCATTTAAAGAACATTCTTTTAAGCACACTTAAAAGAGGATAATCATGGGACAAATGGCAGCACATTCAAACTCTGAAAATTCAATGTAAGATGATACCAAGTCCAACTACCAATGCAGAGCAAGGCATGCAACCAAAGCCTAAGAACTTAAACTAGGTTAAAATGACACATGAAGCAAATGACCAAAAGTGGACAAAAACATCCCAAATCATGTTAAGCAAGTCGCTAAAATCACCTAGATGCATCTTAAATGATTACACATGGAGGCATGCACAAATGCTTAAACATGGAGCATTCAACACAACCCTCTTAGAGGCATCAAAGGCAGATAACAAGCATGTTATAAGGACTGAAAACAACATGAATAAGGTGGTTCCAAACCACTGAACAATGCAGTGCATGCTAGAGAGCCAAAGCTTAAGGCATTCAAGAGGGATTGCATGGTAGCTATACAAAGCAAGACATGAATGACTCAAATGAACCTAAAACAGTCCCTTAGCACATCAAAAATATGCATGTAAGCCTTCACAAAGCTAAGCCTAAATTCATGCTAGAATAAAGGTCTACACCTAAATCATGTTAAGGCAAAAATGTGGCATTACAAGACATGTATGTAAAGGCATGCAAGGTGTGTCCAAACCAACTAAAAACAGAGGCATATTATGACATAATAAGCACCAAAAATCAAGTTGAAGCATGGCCAACCATGCCACTTAAACAAGATGCTCCTCAAAGGCAAAAAATGGCCCTTTTCAAGGACAACAAGGAGGGGGGTGGCCTCTCCATTCTTAGGACCTCAAGCACCATCCTCACCTCGAAATCCCTCATAGTTTCAGTGATGAGGAGACCCAAACACAATAGTCCCGGAGCTCAACCGAAAATGGACAAAACAAAGGCCAACAAGCCTTAAAGAGGGTCCAAACAACTAAAGCTTAAAACACCCTTAACAAAACTATTAAAGCACTCAAAAACAGACTGTTTTTTTATGTTATATGTTAAGCTCAAAAATAGTTGCAAATATGGGAAAACAAGCTATGAAAACAAGGCTTAAAAGAGGTAAAAGCTCACCCTTGAAGCACAGCAGCAAATCAAGAACTTTTGGACCAAGAAAAGGCTTCAAATCACCCCAAAAAATCACCTTCAAGGACCTCAGCTCAATAAAGGGAGTAGAGAACTAGGTGTTTGTATGCAAAAGTGCAAATAAAATGCACTTTTAAGCACAAACAAGCCCTAAACCTTAGAGAGAGAGGCAGAAAATGTAGAGAGAGAGAGAGAGAGATTTTTTGCTCCAAGTTTTGTATATCTCTTCCTCCTCCTCTCTTGTATGTGAGAGAGCTTGATTGATATAGATATGTATCAATATGCAGCTCCTCAGAACACCCACGTCCAGGCATGGGCTAGGGTATGGCCTAGAATGACAGCTGCCAGCTGTCTACAGAAATATCTATTGAAAACCACATTTGGCTGGCCGGCTATCAAAGTGGTCGACCGGCAGTCAAAATGGCCGGCTGGCCATCACATTTGGCCGATTGAAAATCAATGTGGCCGGTGGGCAGGAGTCTTGGTCGACAGGCCATCCCCTTCCCTTAGGAACACATCCACAAGCTCTTGGTGCAACCAAGCACAAAACAGAGAAGTTAAGAGATTTTAAGGCAAGGCGCGCAGCCAAGACTTTTCGAAACTCAAAACAAATACAAGCATGGATAATCATCGCGTGTTCAAACGATGACCTCCAAGCCTTGAGGACGGTCAAAAATGGGGTGTCTACAGTTGCCCCTCTTTGACAGAACTCGAAAGTCATAACAATGATGGGAGTGAATGTCAAAGTCCAGAGACGACCCATTTTTGACAAGGCCGAAGACTTAGACAAACATGCAAGACAAGCAAAGATATGTGCCCGAAGGTAGGGGCAAAATGCAACTGACAATGCAAGGAGCCGAACATAACTTATGATCATACAGAGAAAGCTATAACGAAGCATAACATGCGACAGTTTTAAGCTAGCATACACCAAACTACACTACAATGCAGAAAGGATGTAAGAGAATTATGAAATTCTCAATACGTCTCACTCGGAGAATACAATACCTGTGCGGTTCGTCTGGTTGCACCAGTCTCAAATGAACCGTACATACAATATCGTGCCTGAAAAGAAAGCAAACTTAACAGGTACAATATCGTTAGCAACATACATAACATGCAAAATGATATGCAATATATACAAAACTATGTATAAACAATGCAAATGAAAATGCAATGCTATTGAATCATGATCAAATCCTGAGCAGTTCAAAACCACACAAATGTCAAATAGATTGATGGAGATGCAAAGTCTGTCTACCATAGAAAAGGTGCCGCAACCCTCAAACCAACATACCAACATGGAATAGGCGCGTACACATGCAGAACTATGAGTGATGTAAACAGACACAAGAACAAGTAATTGGGTGGAATGACATAAGTGGGGAAATGACCCGCTGAAGAAAGACCAATGATCCTAATGCTGGATGCAAGGATTACACTATAATGTAATATATATACAATGGATATGGCAAGCAGCCAAACCAAATCTTGCCTAGGAAAGGTATGGACACACACAAACCACGTCTAACATAGAATGGTCATTCAGAACTATAAGTGTATAAACATGAAAGGTATGGGCACAAACCAGACCAAGCTCAATATGGAAAGGCGTAAGCCATAGATGAGGGGGGTGCAGTCGATGCATGCAAGCTACAATGCACTGTTTACAAGTATGCAATGGAATGGATACAGTGGATTAAGGCCTACGGCCAAGCCGTGTCTTGCTTAGGAAAGGCATGGACACGAACAAGTCACGTCTAACATAGAACGGTCATACAGAACTATGAGTGTATAGACGTGAAAAGTATGAGCACATACCAGACCAAGCTCAACAAGGAAAGGCGCAAACC
This sequence comes from Camellia sinensis, assembly GCF_004153795.1. Taxonomy (NCBI): domain Eukaryota; kingdom Viridiplantae; phylum Streptophyta; class Magnoliopsida; order Ericales; family Theaceae; genus Camellia; species Camellia sinensis. The sequence continues at coordinate 767,092 of NW_021027750.1, forward strand.
CTAGATGGAAGTGATGCAGTGAATGCATGCAAGCTACAATACAATATCTACAATATGCAATGGATGGGCGTAAATGTAATATTTGCAGTCAGATGCATGACATATGCACTATTTACAGTGATATGTATGACATATGCACTATTTTCAATGAATGCATGACATATGCACTATTTACAATGATGCACGACATATGCATTATTTAACAATGATGCATGACATATGCACTATTTACAATGATGCATGACATATGCACTTTTTTTGTTTTGTTTTGTTTTGTTTTTGAAATGCAAATGCGTGATGCTGCATGATTTTGAAATGCGCGACAACGTGCGGCTTTTGAGATACAGGACAATGCAAATGATGTAAGTGCGTGACAACGCACGTCTTTTGATATGCATGACAATGCATGTGAACCCGAATGCGCAACCATGCGCGTCGTTTGAAATGCATGACAATGCAACCGAGCGGGTTTAAGGTCTCGCCAGACCGGGCAAATACATGAATTTTGTTATTTTGAATGCATGATTATGACATGCGTGACAACGCGCGGTGTGTGTGCAACGACGTGACAGAAATGACGCAAAATCAGCGCGCGTTCACGATAGAGCGTTGTAATGTAACCCACGTGGGGCCATTTTCGAACCTTGTATGAGATAAGAAAAAGGATACCAAAAGGATACACCTTGCACAAATTCGGGTGCCACGCACAGAAGACACGGTCCGAGGTTGAAATAGAGGCTGGTTGAGCTTTGGAAATGCACTGTTCTTGCACTGACTTGAGTAATGAAGGTCCCAAACCACTAATTTGACCCAAACAAGGCTGTAGGAGGCTCACCGGCCAAAAGGGGAAGTCACCGATTGTCCACCGGCTATCGAAACAACTCACCGGCCAAATATTTGGCCGACCGGCCAAAAATGCCTGAATCGAGGCAGTTTTGTCTTTTTGGCTCGGGTCTTTTAAAATAGGGTTTCAAACCCTATTTTTCTTACTTCTTCTTAGCCGAAATTCTCTCTTCCCTCTCTCTAGAGTATTTTCTTCTCTTCATTTCCTCGTTTTCCTTGATTCTCACTCCCTTTTCGACGTTTGATTCGCGAAGTTCATCGCGTTTTGAACACTTTCATCCGATCGAAACTTTGTTTCGGTGTAGTTTTTTCGATTTTCGCCTCTTGGGGTTTGTTTCCCCCCAAGTTTTTCTTGGTTTCCGTATATTTTCCACATTCCGGCTTTTCCGTCCTCCCGGGGTTGACTTTTCGATTGACCTTTCACATTCTCATCCGGTTTCCACATTTCTGGCCATCTTCACATCACTTTTGACATGGCGGATGATATTCCACGGGGCGGGATTCCTCGGATCATGAGATGGAACCAGAGGCTGAGCTCCTCCCCTTGAGCGTCCGCTCGTTCGACCCGGCGACCTACCGGCCGGCGATTCACGTGCTTCCTCCCGACGGACTTTGCCAGTTTCGGGATTTTGCGAGAGGTGTGCCACCAGAGCTTCTCTTGCGTGAGCCCGAGACGCACTTTTCATACGACGCTTCCAAGGTATATTCTCCCTCATTTCATTTTCCGCAATGTAGAACACTTAACTGCCATAGTTGATTCTGCTCTTTAATTGCTTAACCTGGATACACTATATGTTGTAGTTGACTGCGAATACACTTGCACTCGATATCCGTTTAAATCTGAACACGTGCACACACACTACATTTGCCCTGAACCACTCAAACACACTGGCACATCACATGCTGTAATTCCCTGCTAGCACACCGGCAACCGATATCAGTTTGAATCTGAAAACGTGCACACACGCTATATCTGTACTTAACCACTCAAACACACTAACACATCATATGCTGTAGTTCCCTGCTAGCACACCGGCACCCGATGTTTGTTTGAACCTGAAAACATGCACACACGTTATATTGTCACCAATTCTGAATACTTCTTGAAAACTGTACATTTTATATTCTTCACAACTATTTTTCTTTTGAACAGGGAGATTCCCATACTGTCCGCGGGTATGGGAATGTTACCGCCCGGGATTGGTACACGGAGTTACCGGACGCAGTCCGTCGCATTGTTGACCAAGCCGGATTTGGCGCATTCTGCAGGGGACTCTCGCGCCTTACTGCGAGCAGTCCTCTCCTTGCTGCTTTAGTGGAGAGGTGGTGGGACACTACCGACTCATTCCACTTTTTCGTCGCGGGAGATATGACGATAACTCCCTATGATTTCTTGATGCCCACCGGCATCGAAGTGGGGGGTGATCCGATCCTCTTCGACACCGACATGGACGAGTGGGAGGCTGCTCAGATCTACCTGCTCGGTGAGGTGCCGCCTCTCGCACGTCCCGGCTTCGTTCGATATTCATGGTTCGAGGTCCAGTTTAGAGTCCAGCTGGCCTTAGTCGAGGAGGCTCCGATGACTCAGGAGGCGGTGGAGCGATATGCGCGTGGCTTTCTCATGTTCCTGCTGGGGACGACTATTTTCGCCGACCGGGCGAACACTGTGCCCCTCTGCCTGCTCAACGCTCTCGTGGACGTCACCCGGATCTTGCGCTATGACTGGGGTGGCGCTGCCTTGGCCACTCTGTATGGGTACATGAGCTCAGCCTCCCGTTGCAGCGGACAGCTGCTCGGGGGCTACTGGCGAGCTTGGGAGGTACGTTTTCTCCTCTGCTTTTCATTTCTGCTTTACATTTTCTGTATTCTGTACACTGCACACACTGTGGTCTGCTTCATACTAATCATATACTGCACACACGGCACACACATATACCTTGCTTTACACTGACTGTACACTACACACACTGTACACTTTTCTCAATACACTGCACAATACACGCTCCTGTAATTTCTGCTTTATTTTGTGTTCTGCTTTATCTGATGACCCTTCTGGTATTTACTCTGCAGTTGTGGGTCTACGCCTACTTCCCGAGACTCGCCCCAGTGCCAGACGTAGAGACCCCTCTCGTTGTCCCATTTTCGCGTCGCTTTGACGTGAGGTGCGTGCGGAGGCCCCGGGAGACATTCATCTTTTTCCGCTGCTACTTTAACACTATTACTCCCGCAGAGGTATGTTCAACTTTTAGAGTTTTATTTAAGCTTCGCTTCACACTATATTTTCAATAATAGTAGATAACAATCTGTATTTCATTTTCAGATCACCTGGCAGCCTTGGGCTCCACTGCCAGCCGTGACTCGGGATCGGTTTGCCGGTGCAGAGGAGACTGCACGTTTTCGAATTTTGCTGGAGGGCCCGGTCTGTCGGGCTTGGTACTTGGGTGAGCGTTTCCTACGCCAGACCCTGGGCTTGCCAGAGCAGATAGTTCTGGGTCTGCCTCCTACCCACATGAGGAACACCGAGAGGTTCACCGCCGAGGAGATGGCCGATTACACGATCGGCTGGGACGCGGAGGGCTTTAGGGTGAGGGCTACTACAGAGAGTACGTCCAGACCTACATTATGCGGCCTCTGAATAGTGGCCACCGAGCTGAGAGAGAGGCAGGGACGTCGAGGACAGCTCGTGACCGTGGCAGGAGCAGAGCTCGGAGGGGTCGGGGGGTTAGCTGGTCAGCGCTACCCACGATGATGACATGCCGAGAGCAGGGTGGGACGACCTACTAGATCCCCTTTGCTCCTCCTCCGGCTGACCATGAGTTGGTCGGTTTTCATGACTTGCCTCCGGTATGTATTACTACATTTTATGCATCTTGTATTGGCATTTCATTTCAGTTTATTTGATATTCCGCAGAATACTGATGCATTTGATACTTTTGCAGGCTTTTTCCGAGTATACCCGGCAGTCCTTGGAGCTGAATGCCTCCATGATGAGGATGTTGCAGCAGACTTTCGACCTCCTGGCCCTCTACAACATTCCGGTATGTTCTTCTGATCACGGTCTCAAACCATACTCATAAGCTGCTTCACATAATCTGGTGCACAACACAACACTTGATAAACTGCTCATGGCATTCATACGCTGCACTCATACACTGCACTGATAAACTGCTCACAGTATTCACACACTGTACTCATACACTGCTTTCTGCACTGATAAACTGTTCACGGCATTCGCACGCTGTACTCATACACTGCATTCTGCACTGATACACTGCTCACAGTATTCTGATGCGTTTGCCTTTTGTGTTTTTTCAGCCTCCTTTCTAGATTCCCACTGTGGGAGGTGTTCCAGCCAGGCCTTCTGTTCCTACCGGAGGAGATGGAGAGAGCAGAGTATTCCCCCGCACCAAGGCGGGGCGCACTCACGACGGGAGTAGTTGGCAGGCTCCGGTCCCTGATGACGATGACGAGGAGTCGGAGGCGGAGGCGGAGGCAGAGGAGACCGGAGACGGCTCGGACTTGGGCTCAAATGACAGCGCTGATGATGCTCCTGGACCTTCGTCCAGGAAGAGGACTAGGATGGACTCCCAGGCCTGAGATCCTTTGTCATTGATCCAGATTTTTGCTGTTTTTCTTTTTCTTTTTCTTTTTCTTTTGTACCTTTTGCTGGTAGTTAGAGTACCTTGTACTGCCGCAGGTAGATTTTTATTTCCAAAACCATGTACTTGAAAAAGATGATGAAATGAAACAAACTTTTTGTCTGAAAAAGTGTTGCATTTGTACATTTCATATATTGCATCGCATTGCTTCATGTTACATCTCAAATGAAATTGATCTGTTGTCTGAAAATTGAACACTTGCATTGTAATAATCAGATAACGAACCAGCCAACAGCAAAACAACCCATACCAACCACTGCACATTCTGAACGCTACTCTACTGGGGATTAATCTGCATACAGCTCATAACACAGCGCTTGGTTCATTTTGCACACAGCGGATCCTGAACAAACAGCCCAAATCTGACAAGACGGACCATGAAGGTTGAATCTACTGAAGTTGAAGCACACTTAGATGCGATCTGAAACCCAGAAACTTCAAAGAGGCCCAGGTTTTTCCTGTTCACACTTATCGGGGGTGGACCCTGCAGTTGTATGAAAGAACCAAATCATGTTTTTGCACAAATGTGGAGAATGGCACAACATTCTGAGCACAAAACGATTAATTTTTGAAATTGAAAAAGGGTTATTTAAACCGGGGGATTGAGCCTACAACTGAACTCAGCGAGAAAGACTCAATAGCGGAGACAAAAAAATGGTAAACAACCTAAGCACAACGAGACGCACTCGGAAAAGACTCAAAACAAAGGTTGAAGTAAACAAAACAAAAGACACGACATACCGATGTGCATAAAAAAAGAGACTTTAAATCACAAGGAGCCAGTTCCTCCGGGCATTATTTCCCACCCTTTCTTATTTGTGATTCTCACATCCCTCTGGCACTCAAGCTCGGTTTTTCTCTCAAAACCCTTTGGCTCGCTTTTTCTCTCAACTTACACCTCTCTATTCTTTATTCTCTCATTTTTATCCATCCCCGGGGTGTTTAATGGATTAATAGGAAGTTGTGGGTTCACGCCCGACATGGTTAGCTCACGGCTATTTCTTCCGGTGGCGCTTGGTCGATGCCCCAGGTAAGGGAACGGAGTACCTTGATCCCTTCAGATTCGTGCTTCGCACTTGGTTTGATACCTCGTTGCTCGGAGGTTGAGAGAGCTTTCAGCCCTTTAATGACAACTTGAGTTGTGCCCTTTTTGGCAAGTATGTTGACGATGGGGAAAGACAGAACGCCTGACTCAATTGTGCTCCTAGTTCATCATTATGACCATTTTTGTTTTGGTTTTCTACTAAAACAATTTTGACCAATATGAGAGTTAGATTAACGCACTTGTTCGATTTTTGATTTGAAAATTATGCAAGTCAGGCCATGAGCACTGGAAATTTTCCTTTTTTGGGTCCAAAACGGTCTAAGTTTTGGAGAAATGAAATAGTTTTCTAGAAAATAGTCAACCTCAGTAAAAATTTTCAAAAACTATTTTCGCAAACGGCCGCCGCTCAACGAGCGCGGAGCTTACTTTCGAGATGCGCAATCTTGGATCGGAGGAAATGGAAAATTGCCCCTTGTTTGAAGGACGTTGCACGGCAACGGAAAGTTGCCCCTGGTTTGAACGGCGACTCATGGCAACGAAAAGTTGCCCCTTGTCTGGATGATACCGCAGCATATTGTAAACAGTCCTCACTAGTGATGATCGCGATCAAACTCTCTCGGATACAGAGAAGACGAAGATGGTCAAAACCAATATATGGACACAGTCACTTTGAAGGTGTTGGTGGTTGGACTTCAGGGCGAAGCTACCTAGATATCCGGTTGTCGCAATCGAACTATCGGATTTGGGGAGGGCAAGAATAATCAAAACTATTACATGGACTGAGGCGCTATAAGAGCGTTGGGGGCTGGACTTCAGGATGAAGTTGCCTACGTATCCTAAACATGGGAATCAAGCCTTACGTAGTTCCGGTTAAGGTACACTCGGGTATTAACCTTCACTTTTTAGGCTCTAACTTTTGCCAAGGCGCCCGATGCGGGTTTTCGACCTTGCGAGCTTTTCTTTCCTTTCTTCTTCCTTCCCTTTCTTTTTTTCTCTTTTGTATATTTTATTTTTTTATTTTTTTGTATTTTTCTCTCTTTTGTATAATTTTTCTCTTTTTTGTATATATTTTCTCTTTCTTTTTCTCTTTTGTATATTTTTTCTTTTTTTTTCTATATATTTTCTTTTGCTCTAACTTTTGCCTGGGTCGCCCTTTCGGGTTTTCGGACCAGCGAGCCGCTCAAAGGATAAAAGTGTAACAAGTCCATGCCAAATGGTTTTAGGGTTTTGAAGCCATCCGTATCCAGGAGAGTGGCTGTTGCATTGACTTACTGAAGGACCCATCTTCGGCTCTTCGAGCAAATCAGACATTTTTGCCCCTAGTTTGGAGGGGTGCTTCTGTTCTAGCTTTACAGGCTTCTTCTGATGAGATCTGATCTTCTTGATCTGGCTTTGGTGCCTCTTGTTCGAGGGCTGCTTCCAATCTGGCCACACAGGCCTCTCTTGATGGTCGATCGTTGAACATTCCGAATTGTGGTTCAAGGCTTTAAAACAAGGGCTCGAGTCTTGAGGCTGAGAGCGATCCTAGGCTGCACAATCTCAAGAGCGATTCCACACAGGTCTTCGCAGGACTGCGCAAAACATTTTGTTTTTGAAAGTTCTTAAAGAAGCGACAAATCGCTCGCGCTGAAGATAGTGTGGAACCAGTCTGGATCAAGCCAGGGTCCTTCTCAGTACTCACGTTGACAAGCATGATTTCAATCATTAAGGGCTTAGCATGCCTCTCTTTCTCTTAATTTGATCAAAGTTTGCAAAACCTGAGGAATTCCTTCCTCTTTGTTTTCACCGCAGTGTTCAAAAAGTTTTGAAAAACTTAGGTCAATGCAATGATTTTCAGGGCACAAGGGAACAGGTGGAATGTACTGCTGTTCTATTCAAGTCCCCTGGCACAACCAATTCAGAATAGTAGTAAGCATGGAAACATGATAGCCGCAGCTGTTTCATTCAGATTCCATGGTTGCAACTGGCTCCACGATAGAGACATACTCAAAAGAAAAGCAAAAGGATAATTACAAAGCAAAACGGTGTTCGAGGCAACAGTTCTGGAATCACCCAACATTTTATACAAAGGGGACTGACTCGCTATAACAAGACAGACCCATAAGCAAAAGGACTGACTCAAGACAATGAGACAGACTCAAAACAAAACAAAAGACTGACTCGACACGCAAGGATTTACAAAACTAGCATTCGCAGATGCTCCAAAAATGTGTGCCAGACGCCACATCCAAAATACACCGAGCGCCGCCCGTAGGTGGTCCAACCCCTGATCACAAATTTGCAGTATCCTCGAAGTCCAATAGCTCAGTGGTAACAGACTTTGCTGAGGTAGGCGGGAGGATGACCTTATTGTCGATCAAATCTTGCACTTCATGACGAAGGCGGAAACAACCATCGGTACTGTGACCGGACTGTTGGTGATACGCACAGTACAAGGTAGCATCATGCGAAAGAGGGAGATTCTTCGGAAGGGGCCGAGGCTCGAGGGGTTTAAGATGCCCCTTTTTAGCCAATATTTGAAATGCCCTAGACAGAGGCATGTAGAGGGCATGAAAGGCTCTGCGCCCTCGAGGCAGGTACTTTGAAGTCTGAGGGTTCTTGCTAGACGCACTAGCGAAAGGGTCGGCAGGCATTGCCTTGGCTTTCTGATCTTTTCCTGGTACAGGGTTAGGGATAACAGGGACTGTCTTGGCATGACGGGGCCCATCCTGATTTTCCGCCCGGCTTGAACTGCCTTCGGTTGAAGCGGGGAAAGCATCATCCACAGCTTTAGTCATGACTGCGAATACTTGTTGCTTATTCATTCTCCTGGCTTTCAAAGCCTCGGCTGCCCACATCAGTTGTTCAATGGGATCGGCATCTGCCTTCATTTTGTTCTTGTCTCTGGCCTCAGCCTGATCGGGGGTTTGGGTTACTACATCAGAGCGAAGCCCGGTTGTTGCTGACATGTCGTTACTGTAGCTGGAGGCAACCTCTAGTTGGCTGAGCTCGATCACAATCCGCCCCAGTAGCGGGGGCTCCTGTGGTGAAATTCCTGGCATACAGTGCGGCTGGTGGCGAAGCCGACATTCCATAGGCCACATCGGCCACGGATCTCTGGAGGTCACCTATCATTCCCATCAATTCAAATGTGGTGGGCTCACGAGCCTGATACAACTGGGGGGTCCAGACTGGGTGCGCGACAGGCGACCTGGGTGGATGCGGTACATCGACATTGGTCTCGCTTTGCAGAGTGATTCCTTGATCTGATGCGGCCGTCATAACCACAATCTCCTCCGAATTCTGCGTCATGATAAGCCCGCTGTACTGAACGGTGACTGATGGATTAGATATCTGTCTTGTTTCAGCAAGGGGGAACACTGGCTATTCTGTATCAACTCTCTGAACTGAAAGAGAAAACACGCAGCATTTCGGACCAATCAGAATAGACGCTAGTATAGCTGAATAACTATACTCTACTACTGATCACTTTTGCCCGAAATCACTGCCCCCAAAATACTGAATCGGATACCCACAGATATAACTGATTCTCATAAACTGATACTGGTGCCCTCCGGTCTGATACTCAAACTTGCAAACTGATATGTACGTTCCCTGTAGAGATGCATTCTAAAAGCACATAGCAAGTAAACAGAGCCAAAACACCCCTATGGAGGGGTAGGGTTTCCCTGTCCTATTTGGTCAGGAGTTAGGGTTTCACTATGCACGCAGCAGTTTTCAAACAACCTAACATCGGGTAAGCAACCTGTCCTAGTTTGGAATGGTCACTATGGATTTCAATATGCACTAGGTCGAATGGTCGAAAAGGGTGCCCCGGTAAAACTGGGGTTTGTGTTCCCATACTGTCAGAGCCCACAACCGATCAGCCTTATGGCATGCTTTGACAAAGTCAAGCCTCCGGTAAACCGTTCAGGAATGGTAGATGGCAAACACGGTGTCCTAGGTGCACCAATGCACATGCAATGCAAAAAGACACATAAATGAAATCAAAACAAGATATCACGAGTTCGAGTCAAGCTCTCTAACTCCCTAGCAGAGTCGCAAGAAACTGTAGACGTCCCAGAACGCCCCGGGAGGACGAGTCCCGTTCTGTTCGTTTTGCGGGTCTACTACAGTTCAGGACTCTCAAATTGTCACAGTTCTTAATCTGAACCAAAGAGTCCAAATCTGGCAAATCGTTTTGAGAAACAGATTTTTGAAAAGAAGTGCCAAACATGGGCTGCTTTGCCAGATACAGAGCCACCACCTAAATATTTTTTATGGGGAATTTAGGAAACCCTGACTCGGTGCCAAAGGCCACGTGTCCGTCATCACCAAAGTTGCCTCGGCTCGGGAGCTTGGGTATGAATGGGGAAGGTCAGCTATGAGCACACCCTCTCGCCCGATCCGAAGATCGGCCTCTACTAACCGTGATATCTGTTTTTGAAAACGTTATGTGTTCTTATTCCATTTATTAGCCTAGAATTATTATGTTATGCGCACAACAAACAAGTATAGACCAAATCACCTAAATTGGAACAAAACATTTCATGCTTGTTTTGAAAATGGTTTGCTACTCGCAAGTAGGCTGAAATGCAGATTTTGCCACCCTCAAGTGGGCTTTTTGAAAAGATGGTTTTGCCATTATTTAGTGGGCTTAAAATTCACAGTTTTAATGCATTATTCCAATTTAGGTAATTCGACCTCCATCCACAGGCATTCAAGCAGTTATATCACATAAGCAGCTAGCCTCATGGTAATTATGCTGTTATGGCAACACTCACACGCATGCGGTATGCTAAAGCATAAATGCTTACTGAGTACTCTAAACCAAAACAGAAACTAGTTAGTAATCATATGCATGATCCTAGTTTAAGATGGCTAATGCAACGCATACGGAATGTCACTAGAGTAGGCTCGGCTAGTCTATAAATGACATGTGAAAATGCACAAGTAGCACGTATTCAAGTTAGATTTGAAATACTTATGCAGTTAGTATGATGCGCCGAGCCTGGTGCATGCAAGACTAATGAATGATGCACGCATGCATAGCATAAGGTATGCTAAAGTAAACATGTCCTAATACTAACCATCAAAGCAGGTAAGTAAAAGGGAGAAAGAAGTGGGGGTTGGAAGACATGCACACACGCACCCACACTTATTACAAATTCACCCTAGCTTGAAGGGATCAAAAGAATAATACAAATTAATTAAGCTACAAGCTAATTAATTATTACAGACCACACTTAACTAATTAACGAATCAATTAAGCTACTGAAAGCAGTAAAGGACCTCGGGAAAAGGGATGCACGCATGCTCGGATTGGCTTCGCTCGGAAGCCCACCGCCATGCACAAGTTGCCTCTG
>NW_021027750.1:779308-806415 GCF_004153795.1 Camellia sinensis
TTCTCGTCATGTCTAAGCTAGGTGCTCCCTCAAGAGGCAAAAATGGCCCTTTTTAAGGACAACAAGGAGAGGGGGTGACCCTCTCCTTCTTGGGACCTCAAGGCACCACCCTCACCTCTGAAATCCCTCAAGATTTCAGTGGTGAGGAGGCCCAAACACAATGGTCCCGGAGCTCAACCGAAATGGCACAAAACAAAGGCCAAACAAGCCTTAAGAGGGGTCAAACAACTCCAAAGCTTAAAACACCCTTAACAAACTATTTAGAGCACTCAAAAACAAGACTTTTCTATGTTATATGCTAATCTCAAAAATAGATGCAAGATAGGCTAAAAAGCTTTGCAAAAAAGGAGTAAAAAGGGACAAAAGTCTTACCCTTGTAGCACAGCAGCAAACCAGCAACTTTTGGACCAAAAAAAGGCTTCAAATTACCCCAAGAATCACCTCCAAGGATCTTAGCTCAATAAGGGGAGTAGAGAACTAGGTGTTTGTATACAAAAGTGCGAAGAAAATGCACTTTTGAGCACAAACAAGCCCTAAACCTTAGAGAGAGAGGCAGAAAATGTAGAGAGAGAGAGAGAGAGATTTTTTGCTCCAAGTTTTGTATATCTCTTCCTTCTCCTCTCTTGTATGTGAGAGAGCTTGATTGATATAGATATGTATCAATCTGCAGCTCCTCAAAACACCCACGTCCAGGTATGGGTCAGGGTATGGCCTAGAATGACAGCTGCCAGCTGTCTACAGAAATATCTATTGAAAACCACACTTGGCCGGCCGGCCATTAAAGTGGTCGACCGGCAGTCAAATTGGCCGGCTGGCCATCACATTTGGCTGATTGAAAATCAAGGTGGCCAGTGGGCAGGAGACTTGGTCGACAGGCCATCCCCTTCCCTCAGGAACACACCCACAAGCTCTTGGTGCAACCAAGCACAAAATAGAGAAGTTAAGAGATTCTAAGGCAAGGCGCGCAGCCAAGACTTTTCGAAACTCAAAACAAACACAAGCATGGATAATCATCACGTATTCAAACGATGACGTCCAAGCCTTGAGGACGGTAAAAAATGGGGTGTCTACACACACCATTTTTCCAACAGTATTTGCTCGAGGTCTACAAAAGTCCAAGATTTACATGTTAAAGATCTAAAATAGAAGAACAACGAAAAAACACTCAAAGCATTCATAAAATCAACAAAATTATAAATGACATGAAGATCCATAATCAACAAACTCAGCACTGTATTTCAAACCAACCATGCCCAATTCATGCATGCATACTACTAACTAGTTTTGTACAATTCAGAAGTTACAATGTGTTTGGATTGGGTGATTTGGGAAGAAAATAAAACAAAATTGAAAATTTACACCTTTCAAGGTTATTTCAATCATATAACATGAGACAATTTCATTTTCCCTTCATTTCTCTCCTATTTATCTAAAATTTATTTTCTTACTAGACTTGTATAATCAATTTATTTCCTCTCCTAAGTTTGAATTGAGTTAAGGAGGCATTGCATGCAATGTTAAAAAGCTTGGCATCATTCCATCAATCCAACTATAGAAAAAGGGGGCATTTCCAACAAAATCAAATAATATATACAGAATTTCAAAAGCAACCATAAAGCTGTAGAAAATTAAATAGCAGCAAATTTCATTGACTAGCATCACTCTCATAATCAATTATATCATCATTGACTTCATCATCTTCAAGTTTCTTCTCATGGAATTCGCCATCAATATCAACACATATCATTTCCATGTCTTCTTTGCATAATTCTATGCGTTGATTATCTATGTGCACTGCATTTCCAAGACCAAATGACTCAAATTTTTGGTATGGTTCATCATTGTCTTTTTCTTCCTCTTCATCTTGCTCTTTCTCTTCATCCCCTTTCACTAGAATGTCATATATTGCCCAAGGAATTATTCTTTGTACAACTTGATAATTGTTGCCAAATTTCATGTCTTTCGTATAAAACGCTTGTACAACTTGGCATGCTAGCATAAACGGTTCACCGACTATATATGCCTTGTTTGGATCTTATATTCAAAAGATGTTCTTCTGTATTATTCTGTAGTCCATGGTTTAAAAAAAAAAAATCTTATACTCAAAAGATGTTCTTCTGTATTATTCTATATCAAAGCTTGCATATGAGAAATTTATATTCAAAAGATGTTTTTCTGTATTATTCTGTATCAAATTTTTGTGCATTTCCTAGTTTTTTCTATTTTTGTTAAAAGTTTGATTTTAGAAAATTCAAAATAAATAAATATGGGTAAATTGTGCAAATGGTCCCTATAATTGACGTGATGTGTCAATTTAGTCCATGTTGTTTTAATTTGCTAAATTTTGTCCCTTAATTTAACGGATTGTGTCATATTGGTCCAACAAATAACGACTGTTATGTTTAGTGAACGGAAACTTAAACAATATGTCAATTTGGTGTTTATAGTTTACATGATATGTCAAAGGGTCTTGTGCACCAAATGCCATCCTTTAAAATAAAGAACAAACCAAACTGAAGTGATCAAACCAAAATAGAGAACAACCCTCAACAATAGTAGAGGAAATGATAACTTGCCCAAACTATTATACTATCACAGCAGCAGCAGTAGAGCAAAGGCTCTTTTGTTTGGATAGTAAAAACTTAAGGTTGAATTACTTCTATTTGTGTGGATCCTTATATCTACTCTTGAAATTTGACTTGAGAAGATATATTACACGTTGATGTTATGTTTTATCTATTTACTTAATTTTTTTGATCTACTAGGATGTGTTTGGATGTCTCAATACCAGTGTGAATGCTCCCATTTCACTATAATTTTGTAATTGGGTCATGTTTTATTCTATAATTTTGATATGTTTTCAGTACTTTATGTTTTGCTCTACAACGTGAGAGAATCTTATGCTTTTCATATTCGATTCATCAATATATATAAATCTATAATAATTAAAAAAAAAATTAAAGATTAACATAATATATCTTTTGTGTTATTAAACCCTAACTTCAATCAATAAATGTGTTTAAACAATAAACAGAAATTTAATCTATTGTAAGAAAGGAATCATTGCTCTTTTCTCCATTTTCCATCATCTTCTCTCTTTCATCAATACTAGCTAGCATCACCCAACACCACAACAACTTATAAAATATGAATTTTTCTTTGTTTTGTAAACATATTTGTGTATTAAATTTTTCCTGATATAGAAATTTTTACTGAATAGTTGTTTCCCCTGGCAAATTATTCTCAAAATTTTCAAAATAATATAGAAGCACAGAAATTAAGGTTTTAAACCCACTCTTTTCATTGGTTAGTTTTATATAAATTTCTCTCGTTTTTGCGACATATGATTCTAAAACAGACCTACAACTTACAAAAGAAATCAAATGCACCTCAAGTGTCACGATCCGCTTCCCGTACCTAAGGGTTAAGTATCGTGATGGCCAGTAACTGAAGTTACCTCCGGCCAATTCTTGAACAAATTAATAAACGTGAGCGAAAATAATATTTAAGTGAGGGTACCAAAATAATCATTAGAACTTCTATTTTTATTACAAAATTTATTGACCAAAAAGGCCGATATTTACATAGAAAAATATCATAAAAGTGCTGTGTGTGTCTATTCCGCAGCCCCGCATCTAAGACTTTCCAAAAGCTATTTCTGAATTGCACTGTTTCCTAAAAATTGGTAAACAACTATAAGCACATGGCAGAGTGAGAAATATTATGCCAAGAATATAAGGGACACAAAATAACCATGGATAGTTATGTAACTAAAATATTTAAGATAACTTAGTCTGAATAAATAATCATTTAAGTAGCAAAACTGGGATTATGTAAATAAATAACCACAACCACGGTACCGAACAAAACAAAACAGAGGTCACAGGAGTGACAGTCAGAACAGAGATACGGATTCAAGAGGCGGCTTGTACGGATTATAGAGGTGGCTCCCACAATAGTATAACACTTATCTCTGCACAGCACTTTGCTCCGCACAGAATAGAGGTCAATAGATCCATGATAACAGAGGGCCACAAAGTGGTCAAACAGAGGTCAATGATTATTTAAGTCTCCCAAGGCATGAGACTCCCGTTGTGGTACTTACAAAACATAATTGTTTATAAGGTCATTGTTAAATATTCTTTAAAATATAAACAAACATATCCATGTATTTCATTTTAACAAATAGAGTTTAAAAATTAATCTACATAATTGAAATATTAATATAAATTATAATAATTTATAAAACATAACTTATATAAAATAAATATGGTAAGTTAAAACATATGTAAACTATATTATGGTGACTTAAGGTATAATATAACTCACCTTAAAATTAATACCTCACTTTTTCTTCTTTACTTCTAGTATTTCTTCTTCTTTCCTTACTTCTGCTTTCTTTTTTTCTTTTTCTTTTTTTCATTCATAGCCCCACTCCTCCTTTTATAGTAAATTTACTACTTGCTCAACATGTTTGGTGACACGTAGCCTCTCTAATTGCAGCCAATATTAAGCTAGAATCTTATCCCTCAAATGGATAAGTGTAGATTAGTTCCTTATTTATACATTGACCCCTAAATTTCGTATTAATTACATTGTTTTATAAAATTACACATAATAGTACAAATAAATCCTATATTTTTCCAACTGTAATTAAATAATGTTAGTATCAATTTTAAAGAATAATTAAAAATTTGGATTGTTACATCAAGGATCTATGAAATATCATCACCCTGTTAAGAAATTGCGAAAACTAATCAACTAATACAAATTGCGATTGCTTCTAATAACAATAACATTCATTGTAAAAAGATCACTGAACAATGTATGATAACAAAATGCTGATAATGATGTGATAAGATCAAAAAATGCACGATTAAGAGATTTTCTTATGGCCTAGATTGGATATAATCCTCATCATTACATGAATGAATGTAGCAAATGTAGATTGACAAGAAATTGAACAACAATTTAAATATAGGCAATTCATAAATATGATAGTCGATTATCAAATAAGTTGATAATATATGGTACCTGATCGGAATCACTACTGGAGATTCGCCGAGAAATCGGAGAATCAAGGAGAGATGAGGCGGCAATGGAGCGATCCAGATATCAAATCAGTAGAGAAGAGATAAATGAATCAGTAGAGAAGAGATATATGAAAAGAAATTAGGGATTTGAGAGAGAAGGAGAGAGAGAGGAAGAGAGTGAGTGATGAAACCTTTTTTTCGTGTTTGTTTTTTATAGTCCCCGATTATTGAGTTCATAAATTAATATATAAAATATAATAATATATGATTTGGGTTTATTAGAGACCAATTCAAATGGTAGGGATATGATTTGGGTTTATTAGGGACCAATTAAAATTGTAGGAAAAAGTGATGGGTTTATTAGGGACAAACTAAAATTGTAAGGAAAAGTGATTGATCCTTTTACAACCAAATAAATTTGTCTAGAAAATATAATAACATGATTATATATATATATATATATATATAAATTCTTTCATTTTGTCCTTAAAAGTATAATTTTTGTAGACAAATCATTTTTGTCTCTAAAAATTTGTCTTTAAAACGTTAATTTCTTGTAGTGAATGCTATAATAGTTACATTTGTATATCATAAATTGATTATCATTTTTTGAGTTATTTGTGTGTTAGTAATGCAGCGATAACATATAAAATGAGAAACAATTTATTTATAGTGGCCTTGTTTGGAAAGAAGGTTGGAGACTAATATAGTTAATAAAGACAAAATATGTTAAAATAGTTAATAAGACAAAATGTTATATCCAAACTATAATCATTTCATTTTTTCTCCCACAATCATCAAATCAACTATAAAAAAAAATCAATTTTCTTCCCAAACATAATTTTTTTAACCAGAGTAAAAATTCAAAAAGCCAACTAAAATAATTAAGTTTCCAAAATTCAAGTTGGAATGTTCTACAAGTATTTGACTTTGCTTTTGCTTTTGCAAATGCAATGAATTACTTAATAGTTGTACAGTGAAAAAAAAAAAAATGCACAAATATGGAGGGGTGTAAGTGAGACTTGCACCTCCACAATTTTTTAGTTACACCCCATCACATATTCACTTGCACCTCTCATGTTTTTATAATTTTTTTTTTCTATGCCCCACTGTCAAGTAATTACCCGTAAAAAAAGGCCAACTTTCTTTCCGAGTACATTTTTTTTAGCCAAGCCTCTTTTGGCAACCCAAAAAAAAAACAAAACCACCTATTTTTTTTGATTTTTTTTGCCTTTACTAATTTTTTTCAAAATTATGTCAATTTTTTATTTTTATTTTTCGGGTTCGTCTTATTGAGACGAATATAAAAAGTATATATATATATTTGAAAATTTTTTAAAAAAATGAACAATCCAAAATAAGTAAAAAAAGACTGCTTATTTTCGTCTTTTTTGAATTTTTTTGAAAATTTAAAAAAAAAACTATAAATTTTCAGTTCACCTTGTCGAATCTAGAAATTTAAATTTTTTAAAAAAATTTTGATTTTTTTTATTAAAGACGAAAATAAATAAATAAATAAATAAAACCCGCCTAAACTAGTCGTAAGACTAAAAAACCAATTAAAATAGTAATCCTGTGTTATATCTAATTATCATTTGTTCCACGTAACTGCATGAACCCAAAGTTATAGCGAAGGCAGCTTTTGTTCGTCCCCATCTGTTCTTCTTGTTTGTTCTAGCATATTTTTCAGTAGCTCAAACTAATGGTACTGTATTTTCCTTTGATCAAAATAATAATAATAATAATTAGTGTATTTGATTTCAGTTTTTTAAAAATTGAGTTTTTTGTTTTTCATATTTTTTTTTTCGTTTTTAGTGAATATTTTTTAAATTTTTAGTAATTTTTTACTTTTTTAAATTCCTTGCTTAGACAGGGCCGGCCCTGCCCTAAGGCAGGTAAGGCTTGTGCTTTAGGCCCCATATTTTGGCCCAAAAATAGGGCTCCTAAATTTAAAAAATTGTTATAGGTTCAACCTTTTATTTTATTTTTTTTGGTTTTAAGATCAATTTAAAGGGCCGCAAATGTTTTATTGGACTCATGTATAATTTAGCCCATATTTATTTATAAATGTGTTTGGCCCATATTTATTAAAATGAAAATATATAAATAAATAAATAAAAAACAATAGGGCCCCTAAATTTGGTAAAACATATAAACATATATAACATAAGGCCCCTAAATTTGGCCCAAAAATAGGGCCCTTAAATTTGATAAAATATTATAGGCTCAATGTTTTTTTTTTTTTTTGGTTTTAGGATCAATTTAAAGGGCCCCAAAATATTTTTTTGGGTCCTTGTATGATTTACTCCATATTTATTTATAAGTGTAGTTTGGTTCATATTTATTAAAATGAAAATACATATTAAAAAAAAATTGTTTGGGCTCAAGAAAAATAATACATACAATATATGGGCCCTATTTTTTTTATTTTTTATTTTTACCTTCTTTATCTATTAGATTTTAGTGGAATAAATAATTTTGCTCAAATTTTTTTACCTAGGTCTTTATCAATTTTAATTGAATAATTTTTTCCTAATTTTTTTGTTCTAATTTTGTTTTATTAAATTGTTTTATTTATAATTTTAATGATTATATGTGTAAGTAAATTTTTTTATGGTTACAAACAAATAAAAAAATTATAACTTATCGTTTTATTCATAAAATTTTTTTCAATATAAAAGGGCCCCAATTTCCGAAATTCACCTTAAGCCCCGACAAACTCAGGGCCGGCCCTGTACTTAGATGTATCTAAATAGTAAAAAAATATTTTAGAAATTAATAAATACACAAAAATATGAAAAATATACTGAATTTTGGTATTTTTTTAAATATTTTTTGGTATTTAGTGTATTTTTAAATATTTTTTTCACAAATATTATATTTTTTAAAGTATATTTATGTTAGGTGTGTCTAAAAATTTTAAAAAATACTTAATATATTAAAAAAATTCATTAAAAAAATTAAAATACGAAAAATAAAAAAATATAATTTTTTAAAAACTATTTTCTAAAAACCAGAGTCAAACAATGGTACTGTGACAGCGGGAACAACTCTCACTGCAACTGAAGATGCCATTGTCTCAATATGGTATGACTATGTACCAGACAAAACAATTGTTTGGCATGCAAACGGGGATTAGCCAAATTTGCACTAAATTTTATACCTCACATCTATCTTATTAATTTTTATTTTGATATTTTATTGAAAATAAATAATATAAATATATATTAACTATTATTTTGATATTTTATTGAAAATAAATAATATAAATATATATTAACTATGACATGACGGATTGAATTGAAAACCGATCACAAATTTTTAACAATAAATTAAATCAATCCACAATCAACAAGCAAATTGATAAGAATTAAACGACTTCAACAAATTA
Source organism: Camellia sinensis (assembly GCF_004153795.1). Classification (NCBI taxonomy): domain Eukaryota; kingdom Viridiplantae; phylum Streptophyta; class Magnoliopsida; order Ericales; family Theaceae; genus Camellia; species Camellia sinensis. Next base: position 787,733 of record NW_021027750.1, read on the forward strand.
AATGAGATTTTGCCCGGGCAATATTTATATCAGACTTCATTCTTCGCTTGACTTCAACGCTACCACAAATCAGGTGACCAACTACTCCTTCGTGACCTTCTATGGGTGGACTACTTTTTCCAAGTCTTCATTTTTTTTTTTAAGTGGACTTACTTTTTCCAAGTCTTGATACAACGTTAGTTTTCAAACCATGAACCTAAATAATTCACAAGAGGGGCTTACAAGGTTGTTTATGACAAGAATAGTTTTTAGAGAGATTATTTGTTGTTGTAAATCCCTTTGCTTATTTTTGTAACAAAGTTATTCATTATTATATTTACCTATTATATTTTATTTATGGACAAAATTTATTTTAATTCCTTATGATTTGAAGTCGGATCACTTTGTTCCCATAAAATTCAAATATAGCAAAAAAGACTCTTTTAATATTGGACCAAAGTGTAACCTTAAGTACCTTTAACTATAGGAGTAAATTACACTTTACCCCCTTAAACTATTCCTCAATATCACTCCACCCCTTCATTAAAAAAAATGTTTGATTTTTAATTTAAAATACGAAATCTAAGTTTTTTATAATAATTTTTTGAATTTTGAATTATTAGTAATTATTTTCATATTATAGTCAAAAAAATTTAGGTAGTGTTTGGTTTAATTTTTAAATTAACATTTGGATCAAAAAACCAAAAAACATGTTTGGTTAATAAATTTTCAAAACTCTATTCAAAATTATTTTTTCTCTCTCCTCTCTCCTTTTCTTTTTTTAATTAATAAATCAGTCAATCACTTTTATTTTCTCCTCTCTCCGCATCTCATATTATACATCAATCAATTAATTTTTTTTTAGGTAGACTTACTTTTTCCAAGTCTTGATACAACGTTAGTTTTCAAACCATGAACCTAAATAATTCACAAGAGGGGCCTACAAGGTTGTTAATGATAAGAATAGTTTTTGGAGAGATTATTTGTTGTTGTAAACCCCTTTGCTTATTTTTGTAACAAAGTTATTCATTATTATATTTACCTATTATATTTTATTTATGGACAAAATTTATTTTAATTCCTTATGATTTGAAGTCGGATCACTTTGTCCCCATAAAATTCAAATATAGCAAAAAAGACTCTTTTAATATTGGACCAAAGTGTAACCTTAAGTACCTTTAACTATAGGAGTAAATTACACTTTACCCCCTTAAACTATTCCTCAATATCACTCTACCCCTTAATTAAAAAAAATGTTTGATTTTTAATTTAAAATACAAAATCTAAGTTTTTTATAATAATTTTTTGAATTTTGAATTATTAGTAATTATTTTCATATTATAGTCAAAAAAATTTAGGTAGTGTTTGGTTTAATTTTTAAATTAACATTTGGATCAAAAAACCAAAAAACATGGACTACAAGAAAAGGAGGCAGAAAAGACGGAAGCTTTAGCGACGGCCTGTTTCTCGTTGCAAAAGATGACCTTTTTGCGACGGCAGATTAACCCGTCGCTAAAAAAGGTATTTAGCGACGGCAGTTTTACCGTCGGCAATAAACTGTACGGGGAGTGTCATTATATGGGATTATTAGCGACGGAATTTCCTACCGTCGCAAAAAAACATTGTTTTGGAGACGGCAGAATGTTGCTGTCGCAAATAGTTAGTCATTTGAGACGGCAAAAATGTCCGTCGCAAAAAAATATCAAAAACGAGCCGGATTAGCAATACGTAATTACCATTTGCGACGGTTTAAAATGTACCGTCGCAAAAAAAAATAATGACAAAACTTTTGCCCCGCTCTCCCCAATTTTGGCGCTCGGTGATTTCGATAGAAATCCCTAATTCTTCGAAATCCCTAAATCTATGAATTCCCTCAAACTTCGACTTCAACTTCCGGCAAATATCAGATTAGAAAACCTTTTAAAATCTTTGAATCATTTGGATCAAAATCCCTAAATCTTCAACTTCGCCTATCAGCCGTCGCCAGCCATCTTCAACCCAGCTTTCAGAGCTTCTTCTCCGGCGAAGTTCTTCGGCTTCGGCTTTCAGCCATCCTCTCTCTGCATGCTCAAAACCGCAGTTCTTGGAAGCTTCGAAAATCGCAACAATGGTGCTTCTGCTGACTCTTCTCTGAGGACTCAAATTCAACTTCAACTTCAACTTCAACTTCGACTTCAACTTCAACTTCAACTTCAACTTCGTTCAACTTCACTTATCGGTTCACATTCTGAAAATCACATTCTTTTTTATTGTCAACACCAAGCCAAATTTTTTTTATAATAAAGAATGCATTCCATCAGCCGGCAAAACCAAGGGAATAACAGATAATGAAACCTCTTCCATCCATACTGAAGGAAGCACATATTGGCCTTCACATTCACACCAAACCAGATCTAGACAAACAGAGCTGCCCAGGTCATCCGACTTACGAACCGTGCTCGAAGAAAAAGCACGATGCAAGGAGGTTGCCAGGGCAAGGGATCCACATCGTGTTTCGGCCTTACAACGGTTGGCTCCTCGGACGCATGGAAGCGTGTACCTTTAACTATAGGAGTAAATTACACTTTACCCCCTTAAACTATTCCTCAATATCACTCTACCCCTTAATTAAAAAAAATGTTTGATTTTTAATTTAAAATACAAAATCTAAGTTTTTTATAATAATTTTTTGAATTTTGAATTATTAGTAATTATTTTCATATTATAGTTAAAAAAATTTAGGTAGTGTTTGGTTTAATTTTTAAATTAACATTTGGATCAAAAAACCAAAAAACATGTTTGGTTAATAAATTTTCAAAACTCTATTCAAAATTAATTTTTCTCTCTCCTCTCTCCTTTTCTTTTTTTAATTAATAAATCAGTCAATCACTTTTATTTCCTCCTCTCTCCCCATCTCATATTATACATCAATCAATTAATTTTTTTTTAGGTAGACTTACTTTTTCCAAGTCTTGATACAACGTTAGTTTTCAAACCATGAACCTAAATAATTCACAAGAGGGGCCTACAAGGTTGTTAATGACAAGAATAGTTTTTGGAGAGATTATTTGTTGTTGTAAACCCCTTTGCTTATTTTTGTAACAAAGTTATTCATTATTATATTTACCTATTATATTTTATTTATGGACAAAATTTATTTTAATTCCTTATGATTTGAAGTCGGATCACTTTGTCCCCATAAAATTCAAATATAGCAAAAAAGACTCTTTTAATATTGGACCAAAGTGTAACCTTAAGTACCTTTAACTATAGGAGTAAATTACACTTTACCCCCTTAAACTATTCCTCAATATCACTCTATCCCTTAATTAAAAAAAATGTTTGATTTTTAATTTAAAATACAAAATCTAAGTTTTTTATAATAATTTTTTGAATTTTGAATTATTAGTAATTATTTTCATATTATAGTCAAAAAAATTTAGGTAGTGTTTGGTTTAATTTTTAAATTAACATTTGGATCAAAAAACCAAAAAATATGTTTGGTTAATAAATTTTCTAAACTCTATTCAAAATTATTTTTTCTCTCTCCTCTCTCCTTTTCTTTTTTTAATTAATAAATCAGTCAATCACTTTTATTTTCTCCTCTCTCCCCATCTCATATTATACATCAATCAATTAATTTTTTTTTAGGTAGACTTACTTTTTCCAAGTCTTGATACAACGTTAGTTTTCAAACCATAAACCTAAATAATTCACAAGAGGGGCTTACAAGGTTGTTAATGACAAGAATAGTTTTTGGAGAGATTATTTGTTGTTGTAAACCCCTTTGCTTATTTTTGTAACAAAGTTATTCATTATTATATTTGCCTATTATATTTTATTTATGGACAAAATTTATTTTAGAGGGTAATTTTTGGGAAAGATTGGGCCGAGCTGCGAGTTGGGCTTTGAGGCCCAAAACACGAAGGACTAAAGTAAAAAGGGCGTAATGGATACTCCGGCCCTGGAGAGCAGGGTTACTCCGGCCTTGGAAAGATGAAGTTACTCCGGCCCAAGGAGGTGAAATTACTTCGGCTCACAAATGATAAAGTTACTTCGGTAAGTGGATTGTAAGTGTACTTCGGTCTGGGAGCAACTTGAAGTTAGACCGGCCTTGAAGGTATTCCGGTTTGGGAGTTGTACCAGTCGAGTCGTTGGTTCGGTCCAAACACACCGTGGGTTGAACAGATGAGAAACCGATATAAGGGAGAGTAAAGGGAAGGGCTGCACTAAGGATAGTTCGGCCTACTTTACTTCGGTCAAATGGTAGTTCGGCCATGGAGAAAACCATCCCACTTGGTTTAAGCAGTGGGGGAGGGTGTAAAAGGATAAGCATTATCCTTAGGAGTATGAATCCTAGGAGGACTCTGCATGGAGAAATACAAGTCCTACTAGGATTGTGCCACGGGAAACTTATAAAAGCCCATAAACATCACCTTGGAGGAGGTAATTGAACACAATCTTTCTGAGAACTTAGAGCTTTGTCTATTTGTCAAGTTTTCTGACTTAGGCATCGGAGAGGTTTCCGGCACACACCCGCCGGCTAGCTCACGTTTGTGTTTTCAGGTGACAAAGCGACGTCGTACGGAGGAGCGTGGACTTGGTCAACAGGATTATACGAGGAGAATTATTTCCTCCCCGTACAATTGGCGCCGTCTGTGGGAAGAAACAGACAAGAACAAGAACCTCTTGACTAAGCTTCTCCTTTTCTCAATCAATGACACACATTGAAGAACTACCGCAGTCCGCCGTCGACGGGCTAACTCCAGACGGGGGCGCAAGGCGAGAAGGATTACCCTATGTCCCTCCTATAGCAGACCTGGAGCCCCAACAACACAACTCCAGGAGGAGTGGCAGAGGAAGGCGGAATGGCAGCCCTCGTCACTCTCAAAGTCCTGACAGGCAAAGGAGGAGGATTGATCCTCAAGCCCTGGAAGATCGCGTGAAAGAACAAGATGAACTAATTCGGAAGATGGCGGCGGACATGGAAGCATTAAAACGCCAGATGAAGAATAAAGATGTGGCGACAGGAGAGGGGCGCAAACACAAGACGCCCCCTCGCCACTCAGAGAATCGTAGTGGAAATACTACACCCTCCCAAGGAGAGAGTAGAAGCCTCAGGACAGGCGACACTCATTCCTTATCTTCCAGGACTCGTCACTCCAGGTCTGAGAGGACGAGATCCGAAAGATCATACACTGAAGGAAGCACGTATTGGCCTTCACATTCACACCAAACCAGATCTAGACAAACAGAGCTGCCCAGGTCATCCGACTTACGAACCGTGCTCGAAGAAAAAGCACGATGCAAGGAGGTTGCCAGGGCAAGGGATCCACATCGTGTTTCGGCCTTACAACGGTTGGCTCCTCGGACGCATGGAAGCGTCGAGGTTGGAATGCCAATACCGCGACCGGCCTACGAACCAACGGACAAGGCATTGGCGAGACTACAGACTTCGCCATTTGTTCCAGCAATCGAAAACGCTCCCCTACCATCAGGCTTCCTTCAGCCGAAATTCACCACATATGAAGGAAAGACGGACCCGTATACACACTTGAGCCACTTTCGCCAAGTCATGGCTGTGTACAGGCGAAACGAGGCCTTGATGTGTATACTCTTCTCATCAAGCCTTGGCGACCTAGGCTTAACTTGGTTCGAAAAGCTCCCAGAGGGCAGCATAGCCTCTTGGGCCCAATTGGCAGAAGCGTTCGTGACAAGGTTTCGAACAAACACTAAAACACCGGTGGAGATAGACCAGTTACTCTCCATTGACATGGGTGAAAAAGAGACCCTCAGATCTTACAACAGTCGCTACTAGGAGACATTCAACCAGATTGGAGACTGCCCCACCAATCTAGCCATTGCGCAATATAAAAGAGGCCTACCAGTAGGGAACAGACTAAGGGATTCGATTACCATGACGCCACCCCTTACCATGGAGGCCCTGATGGAGAGAGTGCATCAGCACATCAGGGTAGAAGAGGACGGCGCACGTGCCAAAGCGAAATCTGGTGCGACCACAGTACCAGAGAAGAAGGCCTCAGCAAAGGTCAACACAGTGGATCGACAGAATAAAAACGGGCGTGGCAGACGGGATAACGGAGAAGACCCAGACAAAAGATGGTTGAGAATCCGCACTGCCATAACAACAGTGTTCAAAAAACCAATATATCGGATTCTGAGCGAAATAAAAGACGAGCCATTTGTGAAGTGGCCAGCCAAGCTAGGGGAAGCCCAGAAGAATTACGACGACAGATCACGGTGCACCTTCCACAAAGAAAAGGGGCACCGAACTGAGAATTGCACGCCACTGAGACAGCACTTGGAAGAATTGGTGGCAGCAGGCCACTTGGACAAATACATTGAAGGAGGAGCGCAACCGGCCCCCCAAGATCATAATAACCATCCCAACAGAATGCCAATCGACGCACCACCTCAAGGCATTATCAATGTAATTCATGGAGTTTTTGAACCAGAGCGCGTATGGCTTGCGATTTGAGCCTACCTCTTATTTGATCTGTCAGATGATAAGGAGAGGCATGGTGGACAAACATCCGCTGATAATGCTCTGTTTGTGCTTTGCTCGTTTTCTGTTGCAGCAGGAGAAACCCAACATTAGTGGCCGGTGGGCCACCTTTACTGGGTGGGTGGCCACCACTTTTGGTCTGCCGGCCACCTTTTTCAGCCAGGCAATTTCCTTTTTCCTCCATAACAGAGTAGGGGCAGAGGTAAAAAAACAATGCAATTCTCTGACTGCAAAATAGAAGCATTTTGGCAGCCAAACAGAGGCATTTTTGAGTGGAAATCTGGGATCATGCATTGGCCATCTCTAGCATTTCGGGGCCCATTTAAATTATGTTGTTATAGTAGTATTTTGTACTTACAGTGGTGAGCTTGTAATAGTTAATTACTTAGTTCAATTCCCAATTTGTAATAATTAGCTAGTGTAGTTAATTTATTTCATTTGGTTTATAATAGTTAGTTAATTCGTAGTCCTTACTTTTGAGCCTCAAAAACTTACAAACCTTGTGCCTTGTTTTTAGACCAAAACAATAGTTTGACCATCCAAGGGACTAGCAGACCCACTAGTGGCCTGCTGCCCACTTGTGTAAAATTTTAGATCTTTTTGCCAGCTGTGCCAGTTGTTTATACAGATGCATGCGCTGTACCAGCTGTGTCTGTATGGATATTTTTGAGATAGTCTCATATATTTCTATATATAGATGACTCCCTTTCATAATTTAGGGTTAGAAAAATTTTGTGGAGTAAAAAATCTTGGAAAATTTTCTCTCTCTGCATCTCTCTCTCTCTCACTCTATCTCTCCATCTCTCCCTTACAACTTTTATACCCTTTGCCTAGACACTCCAAAGCAAACCTTGAGGGTTATTTTCTAGGTGTTTGAGCTTGCATTTTAAGCTCTTGAAGGTGTGAAATTAGTGGTTTGTAATTCAAAGGGTCATTCATCTTCAAGAGGTATAACTCTAAGCTTCTTTCTCTTATTCATTTACCATCTTTTATTGCTATTTTTATACTATTTTTCACCTGTAATTATGGGCTGAAACTTGTAGTTTAAGGCCATTAAGGGTAGAGGAGTGGACCACCCCTCTTTGACCCTTATCTTTTAGGCCTTTACCCTTGTGTTTCCCACCTTGTCATCAAATTTTTTTGGTCTTTTTACCACTGAATTTCAGAGGTTTTCAGAGGTTAAAAATGGCGTTTTGAAGTTCCAAAAATGGAGGGGTTAGCCTTTCCTCGTGCTTGTTTACTAGCTTAATTTTCTCTAATATTGTAGCTCACTTGTTCAAGCATTTCCACATAAATTTTAGTACTATTTTTGACTATTTTGGGACTGTTTTAGGCTGTTAGTTTCATTTGTGCTTTGTATAGGATGCTTGTAGTGTAATAGTCCTCATAGGTTTGGTGTTTTAGGCATTAGACACAAACCTACTTGAGTTGATAGCATTTATTTCAAGTTTTCCATACTTGTGTTCATCTCTAATCACCTCTGTATTTCTTTCATTTCTTGGCTTCTTCCCTACTTTGAGAGTTGTTTCAAACTGATTGTTTGTTTAAGCTAGGGATAGAGATTGTTGTGCTTAATGGTTTAATCTCTTCAGAGGTTCATTACCAATGGCATGACATCTCTGTCATGCCTAAACTAACCCTTAGTTTGACATTTCCCTAATTTAGTGGACTTAATTTTCATTTTGGACAAAATGGACTAATGAATGGGAAGGTAATTAAAAATGGGTAATCAATGGCTTAAAATAGAGCAAGATAATAAAATGATTTGGGGTTCAATCGGATGTTAATTGAACCCATTAAGTCTTGAGTCGTTTCATACTTGTTAGTGATGAAAACGGTTCAAGAGTCGATGTCAACCGATTCCCTTGATCAAAATCACGATAGGGAAGAGGTTCATGAGTCTGTGCATTTATTGAGATTCTATCCCTTGATTTATAAGCCACCATGCAATGAATTTGCATCGATTGATGGCTTGCGATTTGAGCCTACCTCTTATTTGATCTGTCAGATGATAAGGAGAGGCATGGTGGACAAACATCCGCTGATAATGCTCTGTTTGTGCTTTGCTCGTTTTCTGTTGCAGCAGGAGAAACCCAACATTAGTGGCCGGTGGGCCACCTTTACTGGGTGGGTGGCCACCACTTTTGGTCTGCCGGCCACCTTTTTCAGCCAGGCAATTTCCTTTTTCCTCCATAACAGAGTAGGGGCAGAGGTAAAAAAACAATGCAATTCTCTGACTGCAAAATAGAAGCATTTTGGCAGCCAAACAGAGGTATTTTTGAGTGGAAATCTGGGATCATGCATTGGCCATCTCTAGCATTTCGGGGCCCATTTAAATTATGTTGTTATAGTAGTATTTTGTACTTACAGTGGTGAGCTTGTAATAGTTAATTACTTAGTTCAATTCCCAATTTGTAATAATTAGCTAGTGTAGTTAATTTATTTCATTTGGTTTATAATAGTTAGTTAATTCGTAGTAATTAGCTAGGACATTTATTCGGACCCTCCTGCACGTGATCAATTGTTTGTAATCCAAGGGCAGATAATTGGGTTGCATATGATGTGCAACCTTTAATGGGTTGCACAGCCAAACAGCTCCCTAAAAGAATATATATGTCATTCTTTTTCTATCTTGTATTATCTTTTTATTTTTCACCAAAAAACTTCTTCAACCTATTAGAGATTATTTCTATAGTATTTAATTTTTTTTTCTATATATACATACAATTTATATATCATATTTATACATATATATATAATGCATGGTTCCATGAGAATCAACAAAGTTGCATTTTTGTAACATCCGTGACAAGAAACTTCATGTCTTTTACCGAAGAAAAAAACTACTTGAGCAAAGGGCATAAGTCATACAAATATAGATCACACTAAAACTATTAAGCGTAACAAACATTCTTTAGAAGCTTTTGTGAAGAGTACAAGATAGAGTTCTACAATTCTACACCGGCATATCCTCAAGCGAATGGGCAAGCTGAAGCATCTAATAAAGTCGTCTTGGATGGACTAAAGAAAAGGCTAGAAAAAGCAAAAGGCAAATGGGCAGATGAACTTTCTCACGTCTTATGGGCTTACCGCACCACACCTCGACGATCAACTGGAGAAACACCATTCTCCTTAGCCTATGGAATGGAAGCAGTGATCCCACTAGAAGTTGGCCTCCCCACAATTCGAAGCGAAAATTTTGATCCAGACTTAAATGGAGAGGCCATAGCCTTAGAACTCGACCTTGCAGAAGAAAGAAGAGAAAGAGCACTAGTCCACATCGCTTCATACCAACGAGAGTTAATCAGAAAATACAGCAAAAAGGTCCATCCAAGACAATTCAAGATTGGAGATTGGGTACTGCGCAAAGTAATGGGAAACACCTCAAACCCAGGAGATGGCAAGTTAGGCCCAAACTGGGAAGGCCCTTATAAGGTGATTGGGTTAGCAGGCAAAGGGGCATACCACCTAGAAGACAAGGATGGCAAGGCAATCCCTAGGCCTTGGAACACGGCCAATCTCAAGTTATTTTACTTTTAGCTTTTCTTTTTCAAACATATGTAATTTTTTCTTCCTTCAATAAAATGAGAAATTATTTTTAGCAGAAGTTGTTCTTTGTAAAAGTTAGCTTTAGTAAAGATTAAGCACATAGCAAAGCACTTTATTCTAAGTTAGCTGGAAAAACTAACTTAGAGGTTGGCTGGAATAAACCAACACTTGTTACTCTTCAGCCGAAGTAAGTGCATGGCTGAAGAGTGGTTGGCTGGAATAAACCAACACTTGATACTCTTCAGCCGAAGTAAGTGTATGGCTGAAGAGTGGTTGGCTGGAATAAACCAACTCTTGATACTCTTCAGCCGAAGTAAGTGCATGGCTGAAGAGTGGTTGGCTGGGATAAACCAACACTTGATACTCTTCAGCCGAAGTAAGTGTATGGCTGAAGAGTGGTTGGCTGGAATAAACCAACACTTGTTACTCTTCAGCCGAAGTAAGTGCAAGGCTTAAGAGTGGTTGGCTGGAATAAACCAACTTTTGTTACTCTTCAGCCAAAGTAAGTGCATGGCTGAAGAGTGGGTGGCCGAAATAAGCCAACACTTTGTACTCCTCAGCCGAAGTAAGCATATCGACTGAGGAGTGGTTGGCTGGCAAGTATAGTTTAACCATCTAAAACCGAAATAACAGTTGGAGTAATAGAAGACATTACAAGGCACAGGCATACATATCAAAACCGGAATAAAAGTCCAAAGCAAATTTTCATTCATTGAAAAGACATTACAAAAGGAAGGTTCACAGTTCGGTTACAATGATAGAAAAGCAACAGAAGAAGAAATTACAAAATCAAGAGAAGAGTTCATGTATCTCAGCATCAAAAGCTGCATCACCATCCACTTGTAGACCGGTCTCATGAGGTTGCTCACTCACGATTGGCAGAGTCACTTCGGCTGGAACCACGGTTTCACTGGGAAGATCAACCGTTAGGTCTTCCACAGCGGGCTCCGACCGAACTGGCTGGTCCACATTGTCAACCGGAGTATCTTCAGAAGAGGAATCATCAGAATCTGACTCTTCAAGAAACTGCTGTTGCAGGGTATTGGCGTATTCCTTCAAGGAGTTCGGTATAAAGTAGGCTGGAGGGTTGAAAACCTCGGTCTGAGGATCATGACCGAGCTGCTCAACGGCTCCCCTCCAGCCGCACTTAAAGAACAGATCTTTGGCAGCCTCGCATTGTTGGGCATAAGCATCCTCTGCCCTCTTGAAGCCTTGTTTGTCAGCTTCCTTCGCCCTCTCCTTTATTTCGGCATCCTTTTTCTTTTCTAGCTTCAGCAGCTCACGCAGATATTTGTCTTTCATTACAATGGCCGCTTTCTGCTTCTCCGCTTCAGCCGAATTAACCAGATCGGCAAGCCGGCTGTTCTCCGCCTGTAGCTCGGCCATTCTCTTTTCAGCTTCTCCTAGTTCGGCCGCCTTTGCTTCGGCTTCCGCCATCCCCTGCCTTGTGGTTTTGCGGAGTTCTTGGACTTTCTTATAAGTGATGTTGTTCTTCTGCAAGGCCTGACAAAAAGAAGACTTCTCTTAAGCCGAAGTAAAAGTGGGAAACTTCAAACAAGAAAAAATGGACAGCTACTTACCAAAATCATGGACTTGGATGCAGACCGAATTGACTTCATCTCGGTGTTCAATTGCTTTGAGTGGTGCTCCATGTCCTTGGGGAGGCACACACTTTTGACCAAGTTAAAGGCCAATAGGTGATCTTTTTCAGCCACGACCGAGTCAGTAGCTTTGATGTCTCGGTCGTTGAAGGTCAGCGGCGGAGCCCACTTCGGAGATTCAGGTCGGTCAGTTTGCTCCGGTTGGGGGGAAGGCTGAGGACTCTGGGGGATGGATTCAACCTCATCGACAAGTTGCTGTTCGGTCGATGTAGATCGAGCGCGTTTGGAGGGGCGAGATGAAGAAGGCCGTTGAGAGGGGAGGGCCACAACGGCAGGCTGAGCCTCAGTAGTTGGTGGTACTTCGGCCCTGGTTGTTGCGGTTAGAAGGGCCCTAACTCTGCTCCTCTTCGCCATCTCTTCTTCAGCGGTTAGTGGCACAAGTCTTATTTCGGGCAAGTTTGGGTCCGGTTCAGGTGCTTCTTCGAGAAGGAAGTCAGTCACTCTTGCTTTTCGGCGACCGCTATACCGGTAGGTCGGTTCAAAATTTAGAAGCTTGGCCCAACTTCTTTCTTGACACCGTAGTGCGGCTCGCAAAATCGCAAGGTTGGGATAGCTATACAGGGAACGGAGGTGGGCGAAATCTGCAAAAAAAGAGAAGTGTTATTTCGGTCAATAAACTAAAAAAACCGAAATAAAAGACAAGGAAGAAGACCGAAGTCAAATTACCGGGCTCTCCCTTTTTCCAATTTATGGGTCGGCCAGGAATTTGGGCTTGAAAGTCCTCAAAGTTCCCAGAGACCCAGAAGAAGTCATCATCATTAAGGTCTTTATCCGGTGTGTGCTTAACTATCTTCTCTCGGCGGCGGCGGATCCTAAGGTAATAGACCCACCCAGCATCTTTCGAGCCGATGGAATATTGATGGAATATTTCGGCAAGGCCAAGGTTTAAACCGGTTTGGTGGTTTAGTGCGGCTATTCCCATAATAATACGATATGTATTGGTGGACAGTTGGGTGGGACATAACCTAGTCTGCCTAAGGAACTCACAGATCAATGGTTGTACAGGGAACCGTAGTCCGGTCTCTATTATGGATTGAAGGGTGAAAGGGACAAAACCTTCATTGTTCCACGGAGTGATGTTCTTTTTGGCTAACTCCAGATGGACGTCTTCAGGAATTTGGTAGTCTTTCCTAAATTCGGCCATGCCACCAGGGGTCTCAACTAGATACCTATACTTACCCATCTGGAGAATAATTTACTTATAATTTATGTCGGTACAAAAATCGTGCTCAGTAGCTCGGTTGAGCGCACGCAGGGGTGCCTGGGTAACCTAAGTCTGCAAAGTAAAAACAGAGGGGGTTAAAGCACTGATCAACGGACCGTGCTACAATTTAAAAGCAAGGTATAAAATCCCTACTTCGGCCTCAAAAATCTGGTTCTGTCTCGGTTCATCAAAAGGGTTTGGTAGCTCGGTTTGAGCAGTTTGCTTGGTAGACCGGTTTAATGTCTAGGGGCAGCTTTCTGAGTTCGGTCTAAAAAACTAAGAAAGCTGGTTTAGCCCCAAGGCCTAAATCGATTGCAGCATGAATAGAGTTACTTCGATCAAACCTCTAGGGGCGGCTTTCTGAGTTCGATTTAGGAACCAAGAAAGCCGGCTTGGCCCCAGAAGCTTAGTTCGGTTGACAACCGAGGTCCCTAGTTTGCTATATTCAAAACTCGGTGATCTTATTTCGGCTAAAGTGAATCAGGCACTGGTAACCCTTTGAAATTTCCAAGTTCTAGTTCGGTTATTGACTACAGATCTACCTATTTGGGGCAAACAGGATCCTAGTTCGGTTGCTCTGAGATTTTGGATCTAAGACTGGTTTTTCTACACAATAGTTCATACACACATGAAGTTCTACTGGTTTTTTCATAAAAGTACAGAAACAAAGCGACAGATGAAAGAAAATGTTTGCAAAAAACATACAAAACAAAGCTATGCAGATACGAAAGCAAAACAGAGCAAGAAGGAAAGTGAATTTGCTTACCAGATTGGAGAAGAAGAAGCTGAAGATGGAGCAGTAGCGGCGATGAAAAGCACGGATTTGGAAGCAAAAAGATGAAGGCAGAGAGAGAAGGTTGGGTATATGAATACAGATGAATGATTCAGAAAGGAAGGGGTGTTTTGTGAAATATGAGAGAGGGAAAAGGAAAGGAAAAAGCGGGAACTGTTTCAAAATCACGAAGCACGAAGACGGCGTGACAGCCGTCCTTAGCCAACCAAAACGTGCCACGTGTCGTAAGAATGGGAAGCGTTACAGACACTGTGATTGAAGAGACGTTTTTGACCGGACCAAACGGGGCCCGGAGTAAAATTAGCTCGGTTTAAAAGTTTGAGAGTTTTTAGCTCGGCTGGAGAGGCTAAGGAATTTTTAGCTCGGCTGGAAAAGCTTGAAACGACGCCATCTCGGTTGGTGGACTGATAATCCCAATCATGCTATGCAGATGGAATTAAGGGGCAATTGAGAGGGTAATTTTTGGGAAAGATTGGGCCGAGCTGCGAGTTGGGCTTTGAGGCCCAAAACACGAAGGACTAAAGTAAAAAGGGCGTAATGGATACTCCGGCCCTGGAGAGCAGGGTTACTCCGGCCTTGGAAAGATGAAGTTACTCCGGCCCAAGGAGGTGAAATTACTTCGGCTCACAAATGATAAAGTTACTTCGGTAAGTGGATTGTAAGTGTACTTCGGTCTGGGAGCAACTTGAAGTTAGACCGGCCTTGAAGGTATTCCGGTTTGGGAGTTGTACCGGTCGAGTCGTTGGTTCGGTCCAAACACACCGTGGGTTGAACAGATGAGAAACCGATATAAGGGAGAGTAAAGGGAAGGGCTGCACTAAGGATAGTTCGGCCTACTTTACTTCGGTCAAATGGTAGTTCGGCCATGGAGAAAACCATCCCACTTGGTTTAAGCAGTGGGGGAGGGTGTAAAAGGATAAGCATTATCCTTAGGAGAATGAATCCTAGGAGGACTCTGCATGGAGAAGTACAAGTCCTACTAGGATTGTGCCACGGGAAACTTATAAAAACTCCTCTCTCCCCATCTCATATTATACATCAATCAATTAATTTTTTTTTAGGTAGACTTACTTTTTCCAAGTCTTGATACAACGTTAGTTTTCAAACCATGAACCTAAATAATTCACAAGAGGGGCCTACAAGGTTGTTAATGACAAGAATAGTTTTTGGAGAGATTATTTGTTGTTGTAAACCCCTTTGCTTATTTTTGTAACAAAGTTATTCATTATTATATTTACCTATTATATTTTATTTATGGACAAAATTTATTTTAATTCCTTATGATTTGAAGTCGGATCACTTTGTCCCCATAAAATTCAAATATAGCAAAAAAGACTCTTTTAATATTGGACCAAAGTGTAACCTTAAGTACCTTTAACTATAGGAGTAAATTACACTTTACCCCCTTAAACTATTCCTCAATATCACTCTATCCCTTAATTAAAAAAAATGTTTGATTTTTAATTTAAAATACAAAATCTAAGTTTTTTATAATAATTTTTTGAATTTTGAATTATTAGTAATTATTTTCATATTATAGTCAAAAAAATTTAGGTAGTGTTTGGTTTAATTTTTAAATTAACATTTGGATCAAAAAACCAAAAAACATGTTTGGTTAATAAATTTTCAAAACTCTATTCAAAATTATTTTTTCTCTCTCCTCTCTCCTTTTCTTTTTTTAATTAATAAATCAATCAATCACTTTTATTTTCTCCTCTCTCCCCATCTCATATTATACATCAATCAATTAATTTTTTTTTAGGTTGACTTACTTTTTCCAAGTCTTGATACAACGTTAGTTTTCAAACCATGAACCTAAATAATTCACAAGAGGGGCCTACAAGGTTGTTAATGACAAGAATAGTTTTTGGAGAGATTATTTGTTGTTGTAAACCCCTTTGCTTATTTTTGTAACAAAGTTATTCATTATTATATTTACCTATTATATTTTATTTATGAACAAAATTTATTTTAATTCCTTATTGAGAGGGTAATTTTGGTGAAAATTAGGCCGAGCTGTGAGATGGACTTTATGGCCCAAAGTACGAAGGACTGGGTAACAAGGTCGAAAAGTTACTTCGGCCCAAGAGAGATAAAGTTACTCCGGCCCAAGAGAGATAAAGTTACTCCGGCCCAAGAATTGTAAAGTTACTCCGGTCCGGAAGCAACTTGGAGTTAGGCCGGTCTCAGAGGTAGTCCGGTAATGATGTATTGTGGTTAGAACGGTCAAAACCTTGCTACTCGGTAGCTCGGTCTACACACACCATGGGTTGAATAGGAGAGAACCGAGATAAGGAGGAGTAAAAGGAAACACCGAACTAGGTATAGTTCGGCATACTCTGTGGCTCAGCATAGCCAGTTTTATTTCGGTCATATGGTAGTTCGGCCATGGTAAAAACCATCTCACTTGGTTTAAGCAGTGAGGGGGGTGTGGAAGGATAAGCATTATCTTTCAGGAGTATGAATCCTAGGAGGATTCTACATGGAGGAGTAGTAGTCCTACTAGCTAGGATTGTGCCACTCGAAACCTATAAAAGCTCAAAAACATCACCTTGGAGGAGGTAACACACAACTTTGCTTTGTAAATACACAGAACTTTGTCTATTTGTCAAACTTGCTGACTTAGGCATCGGAGGGGTTTCCAGCACACACCCGCCGGCAAGCTCACGTTCGTGTTTTCAGGTAACAAAGCGACGTCGTACGGAGGAGCACAGACTTAGTCAACAGGATTATACGAGAAGGAATATTTCTTTCCCGTACACTTATGATTTGAAGTCGGATCACTTTGTCCCCATAAAATTCAAATATAGCAAAAAAGACTCTTTTAATATTGAACCAAAGTGTAACCTTAAGTACCTTTACCTATAGGAGTAAATTACACTTTACCCCCTTAAACTATTCCTCAATATCACTCTACCCCTTAATTAAAAAAAATGTTTGATTTTTAATTTAAAATACAAAATCTTAGTTTTTTATAATAATTTTTTGAATTTTGAATTATTAGTAATTATTTTCATATTATAGTCAAAAAAATTTAGGTAGTGTTTGGTTTAATTTTTAAATTAACATTTGGATCAAAAAACCAAAAAACATGTTTGGTTAATAAATTTTCAAAACTCTATTCAAAATTATTTTTTCTCTCTCCTCTCTCCTTTTCTTTTTTTAATTAGTAAATCAGCCAATCACTTTTATTTTCTCCTCTCTCCCCATCTCATATTATACATCAACCAATTAATTTTTTTTTAGGTAGACTTACTTTTTCCAAGTCTTGATACAACGTTAGTTTTCAAACCATGAACCTAAATAATTCACAAGAGGGGCCTATAAGGTTGTTAATGACAAGAATAGTTTTTGGAGAGATTATTTGTTGTTGTAAACCCCTTCGCTTATTTTTGTAACAAAGTTATTCATTATTATATTTACCTATTATATTTTATTTATGGACAAAATTTATTTTAATTCCTTATGATTTGAAGTCGGATCACTTTGTCCCCATAAAATTCAAATATAGCAAAAAAGACTCTTTTAATATTGGACCAAAGTGTAACCTTAAGTACCTTTAACTATAGGAGTAAATTACACTTTACCCCCTTAAACTATTCCTCAATATCACTCTACCCCTTAATTAAAAAAAATGTTTGATTTTTAATTTAAAATACAAAATCTAAGTTTTTTATAATAATTTTTTGAATTTTGAATTACTAGTAATTATTTTCATATTATAGTTAAAAAAATTTAGGTAGTGTTTGGTTTAATTTTTAAATTAACATTTGGATCAAAAAACCAAAAAACATGTTTGGTTAATAAATTTTCAAAACTCTATTCAAAATTATTTTTTCTCTCTCCTCTGTCCTTTTCTTTTTTTAATTAGTAAATCAGCCAATCACTTTTATTTTCTTCTCTCTCCCCATCTCATATTATACATCAATCAATTAATTTTTTTTTAGGTAGACTTACTTTTTCCAAGTCTTGATACAACGTTAGTTTTCAAACCATGAACCTAAATAATTCACAAGAGGGGCCTATAAGGTTGTTAATGACAAGAATAGTTTTTGGAGAGATTATTTGTTGTTGTAAACCCCTTTGCTTATTTTTGTAACAAAGTTATTCATTATTATATTTACCTATTATATTTTATTTATGGACAAAATTTATTTTAATTCCTTATGATTTGAAGTCGGATCACTTTGTCCCCATAAAATTCAAATATAGCAAAAAAAGACTTTTTTAATATTGGACCAAAGTGTAACCTTAAATACCTTTAGCTATAGGAGTAAATTACACTTTACCCCCTTAAACTATTCCTCAATATCACTCTACCCCTTAATTAAAAAAAATGTTTGATTTTTAATTTAAAATACAAAATCTAAGTTTTTTATAATAATTTTTTGAATTTTGAATTATTAGTAATTATTTTCATATTATAGTCAAAAAAATTTAGGCAGTGTTTGGTTTAATTTTTACATTAACATTTGGATCAAAAAACCAAAAAACATGTTTGGTTAATAAATTTTCAAAACTCTATTCAAAATTATTTTTTCTCTCTCCTCTCTCCTTTTCTTTTTTTAATTAATAAATCAGCCAATCACTTTTATTTTCTCCTCTCTCCCCATCTCATATTATACATCAATCAATTAATTTTTTTTTAGGTAGACTTACTTTTTCCAAGTCTTGATACAACGTTAGTTTTCAAACCATGAACCTAAATAATTCACAAGAGGGGCCTATAAGGTTGTTAATGACAAGAATAGTTTTTGGAGAGATTATTTGTTGTTGTAAACCCCTTCGCTTATTTTTGTAACAAAGTTATTCATTATTATATTTACCTATTATATTTTATTTATGGACAAAATTTATTTTAATTCCTTATGATTTGAAGTCGGATCACTTTGTCCCCTTAAAATTCAAATATAGCAAAAAAGACTCGTTTAATATTGGACCAAAGAGTAACCTTAAGTACCTTTAACTATAGGAGTAAATTACACTTTACCC
>NW_021027751.1:1950-63062 GCF_004153795.1 Camellia sinensis
TGTGTCTGAGATTCGTAGTTTTCTGGGTTTGGTGGGTTATTACAGGAAGTTTGTGAAGGATTTCTCAAGAATTGCAATTCCATTGACGCAATTGACTAAGAAGGGAACACTGTATGAATGGACTAAAGATCGGGAGTCAGCTTTCCAGGAACTGAAGACGAGGTTAGTTACAGCACCAGTACTCATACTTCCATCAGGTAACGAAGAGTTTCATATCTATAGCAATGTTTCACATAAGGGCTTGGGTTGTGTGTTAATACAAGGGGGTAAGGTCATAGCTTATGCATCTCGTCAGTTGAAACCCCATGAGAAGAACTATCCTACCCATGACTTAGAATTAGCGGCCGTGGTATTTTCTTTAAAGATTTGGCGTCACTACTTGTATGGAGCTTCTTGTCAGGTTTTTACAGATCATAAGAGTTTAAGGTACCTGTTCACTCAGAAGGAATTGAATTTGAGACAGAGAAGGTGGCTTGAGTTGTTGAAGGACTATGATATGCAAATTCAATATCACCCAAGTAAAGCTAACAGCGTGGCCGACGCTTTGAGCAGGAAGTCAGATGGAAATTTGGCGTGTTTGACCATGATAGCATTGGAGCCGACTATTGTTGAGGAGGTAAAGACAAGACAGATGGAGGATAAATTCTTCGAGAAAGTAGCCGAGGAGATTGTCACAAATCCGAGATCAGGGTATACCATCGAAAATCAAGTGCTCAAGTTTGAAGGAAGGTTATGCGTGGCCGACATCCCAGAGTTAAAAAGGAGAATTTTGCAGGAAGCTCATGGTTCCAAGTTTGCCGTCCATCCAGGAAGTACCAAAATGTATCAAGATGTGAAGCGGACCTTCTGGTGGCCAAATATGAAAAGAGAAATAGCTGAGTTCGTATTGCAGTGTCTGTGCTGTCAGCAAGTGAAGGCAGAACACCAGAGACCAGCAGGACTTCTACAACCCTTGTCAATTCCTGAGTGGAAATGGGAACACATCTCCATGGATTTTGTGGTGGGTTTGCCGAGGACGCAAAGAGGTATGGATTCAATTTGGGTTATCTTTGACAGATTAACTAAGTCAGCACACTTCTTGCCAGTTAAAACTACGTTCAATGCCGACCGACTTGCCGAACTGTATATGAATGAGATTATTAGACTTCACGGTGTGCCGATGTCCAAAATTTGTTTCTAGATTTTGGCAGAGCCTGCAAGGAGCCTTGGGGACTGAGTTGAGGTTTAGCACAGCTTTCCACCCCCAGACTGATGGGCAAACGGAAAGAACCATTCAGACACTTAAGGATATGCTCAGAATGTGTGTATTGGATTTCAAAGGAAGTTGGCAATCGCATCTGCCATTAGAAGAATTCGCATACAACAACAGTTATCAAGCCAGCATTAGAATGGCGCCGTACGAAGCCTTGAATGGAAGGGAGTGCAGGTCGCCGATATGTTAGACCGAGGTGGGAGATACAGCTTTGATTGGCCCGGAGTTAGTTCGAGGAATGACCGAAAAGATTAAGCTCATTCAGCAGAGGATTAGAACCGCGCAGAGTCGACAGAAGAGTTATGCCGACCAGAGGAGAAGGGAGCTAGAATTCGAGGTTGGGGATCATGTATTTTTTAGGATCTCGCCGATGACAGGAGTTTCAAGATTTGGAAAGAAAGGTAAATTAGCACCCAGATATATTGGACCGTTTGAAATTCTTGAGAGAATTAACCCCGTTGCCTACAGACTTGCTTTGCCGCCAGATTTAAGCCAAGTCCACAATGTGTTTCATGTTTCGATGTTGAGGAAGTACATCCGAGATCCACTACATATAATTGATCATTCTGGGATTACGGTTAATGAGGATTTGGGCTACGAGGAGAAACCGATGAGGATTATTGACAAGCAAGTGAGGCAGTTGAGAAACAAATCGATACCAATGGTAAAAGTCGAATGGAAGGAACATCATGGCATAGAAGCCACGTGGGAAAACGAAGAGGATGTGAGAATCCGTTATCCGGAGTTGTTTACAAAGCAAGGTAATTTAAGTTTGGGGACCAAACTTCTTTAAGGGGGGTAGACTGTAGCAACCCTCACCTTACTCTTGTCATACTTGCATACATTCATGCATGATCTTGTCTTGTTATGTTGTTTTGCAAGTTTTGCCTTGCCTTGTTTTGTTTAAGTGTTGCTTGCATGATTTTGTTCCTTGCTTGGCGTGTAGCCGAGGTCATCTTGAGCTTAATTCACCTCTGAACCATTGTATTTAGAACTGTTTTGGAACCACTTGGTCAGCCCCCATCTTCACCTCGGGCTTTGTTTGCCGAGATGCTTTGCACTTAGTAATCCTTGTCCTTGGGCAGGTATGGCCTAGACCGAGGTGTGGCACACCCCGGCCAAGGTGTGGCACAACTTAGTCAAGTGTCATCCTCCCTAGCCGATGTCTTTTTTACTCTGTTGCCGAAGCTTTGACTTTAGCCGACGTCATTACTTGCCGATGTGTCTTGCCTTAGCTTGCTGCATACGCTTTGTCATAGACTTGTCTTATCAATCAATCACCTTTTGAGTTGAACCAACCCGGTAGTGCCACGTGTCCGAGCTGATTGTTAAGACAGCCGGTAGACCTAGAAACAAATAATTTTGTCTCAAATCTTTGCCTTTAGAGAGAGAAGCTCTAGAGAGAGGAGGAGAAGTTCTTGAGTGAGAATAGATCTTCCAAGCTTGATCTTCGAGGTTTGAACCATTGGGTTTGAGTTTTGAGGTTAGAATCTTGATCTACTCTGGTTGTTGTTATTGATCATCTAGCTGCATTGCATGATCGGATTTGTTTTGCATGTCATGCATCGATTTGAAGTTGGTTTTGGAAGAGGAAAATAGTATTCATGTGTTCTTGAAGAAAAGTCTCGTTTTGATCCGAAAGTTTGGAACCAGAACCATGTTTTTGTGTTTGTTCTTGCATGACCTTCTTGTATGGGTACCCAGGTCCATGTTTTGAACTCATGGCATGAAATCTCAGATTTTTGTAACAAGTTATGATCTTGCATTCGTCTTCTTCATGATCATGTTCTTCATGTTCTTTAAAGGGAAACCCAGGTTTTCCCGACTTTGCTTTTGAATGAGGCAATCGGGACCACACCTCGGCAAGGAGGTGTAGGACCTCAGCTTAGACCTGGTTGGTACCCAGCATGTCTTCCTAACGTGTAAAACAGTGTTTTGACTTCCTGCATGTTTTCCCGAGATTATTTGCATGCATGTGAGACTTGTTTTGAGAAGTATGTTCAGTATGCTTGCTATGTGTTTGTAGGACTTGGACCTTTGCCTTGACCCCGACGTCCCAAGAACTAGAGTGAGTGGTATTTCTGATAAAGTTATGTTATCAAGTTTTAATAAAAGCTTTGCCTTGTTTTGATAAAAGTATTTTGTCAAGCATGAATGATATCCCTATTTTATGTATCAAGTATAAGCTTTGTTTTGGGTGACATTCTTGGAACCGTCCTTTCGTGTTAGGGGACGTTAAGCCTAAGTAACACCGTCCTTTCGTGTTAGGGGACGTTAAGCCTAAGTAACACCGTCCTTTCGTGTTAGGGGACGTTAAGCCTAAGTAACACCGTCCTTTCGTGTTAGGGGACGTTAAGCCTAAGTAACACCGTCCTTTCGTGTTAGGGGACGTTAAGCCTAAGTAACACCGTCCTTTCGTGTTAGGGGACGTTAAGCCTAAGTAACACCGTCCTTTCGTGTTAGGGGACGTTAAGCCTAAGTAACACTCAAAACGCAAGTAATGTGCACCAAAACAGTGCGATGAGGTGCGCAAGATAGCGCGATAAAATGCAGGGAAAATGCAAGTAATGGTCTCAGCGCAAAATAGCGCGATACGCATAATAGCGCGATAAAATGCATGCAAAATGCAAGTATTATGCACAAAACAGTGCGATGAGTTGCGCAAGATAGTGCGATAAAAGGCATGCAAAATGCAAGAAATGGTCACAGCGCTACGTATTAGACTTTTCAAGGAATTAAATGTTTTCAATAATTTTTTTTCAAAAAACACAGTGAGTTAAAAAAATCAATTACAATTTTTTTTTCAAAATACAATCTAATCATTATCAATAATTGGTACTTTAAAAATCAAATCAGAAAAAAATCAAATCAAATCACAAATATTTTTTTCATAAATAATTGTAAAGAAGAACCATTAAAGCAGTAAATAAAAGATTAAATCATATTAAAAAAAAAAACCATTGAACAAACTACAATCAGATCACATTTTTCCCATAATAAAAAAATAAATAAATGAAAAAAAGAACCATTGACTAACTACAATCATATTAAAAAAATAGAACCATTGAACTAACTACAATTACTTTTTTTTCTTCGTGAGTGTTTATGTGTAGCAACACTCACCTTACTATTGTCATACTTGCATACATTCATGCATGATCTTGTCTTGTTATGTTGTTTTGCAAGTTTTGCCTTGCCTTGTTTTGTTTAAGTGTTGCTTGCATGATTTTGTTCCTTGCATGGCGTGTAGCCGAGGTCATCTTGAGCTTAATTCACCTCTGAACCTTTGTATTTAGAACTGTTTTGGAGCCACTTGGTCAGCCCCCATCTTCACCTCGGGCTTTGTTTGCCGAGATGTTTTGCACTTAGTAATCCTTGTCCTTGGGCAGGTATGGCCTAGACCAAGGTGTGGCACACCCCGGCCAAGGTGTGGCACAACTTAGTTAAGTGTCGTCCTCCCTAGCCGATGTCTTTGTTACTCTGTTGCCGAAGCTTTGACTTTAGCCGACGTCATTACTTGCCGATGTGTCTTGCCTTAGCTTGCTGCATACGCTTTGTCATAGACTTGTCTTATCAATCAATCACCTTTTGAGTTGAACCAACCCGGTAGCGCCACGTGTCCGAGCTGATTGTTAAGACAGCCGGCAGACCTAGAAACAAATCATTTTTGTCTCAAATCTTTGTCTTTAGAGAGAGAAGCTCTAGAGAAGGGAGGAGAAGTTCTTGAGTGAGAATAGATCTTCCAAGCTTGATCTTCGAGGTTTGAACCGTTGGGTTTGAGTTTTGAAGGTTAGATCTTGATCTACTCTGGTGTTGTTATTGTCATCTAAGCTGCATTGCATGATCGGATTTGTTTTGCATGTCATGCATCGATTTGAAGTTGGTTTTGGAAGAGAAAAAGAGTATTCATGTGTTCTTGAAGAAAAGTCTCGTTTTGATCCGAAAGTTTGGAACCGGAACCATGTTTTTGTGTTTGTTCTTGCATGACCTTCTTGTATGGGTACCCAGGTCCATGTTTTGAACTCATGGCATGAAATCTCAGATTTTTTTTGTAACAAGTTGTGATCTTGCATTCATTTTTCCTCATGATCATGTTCTTCATGTTCTTCAAAGGGAAACTCAGGTTTTCCCGACTTTGCTTTTGAATGAGGCCATCGGGACCACACCTCGGCGAGGAGGTGTAGGACCTCGGCAAAGACCTGGTTAGTACCCAGTGTGTTTTCATGAGACGAGAGCAGTGTTCAAACTCCCAGCATGTTTTGCTTTGCTTTTGACTTGGATCTGGTGAGAATGCTGGGATCATTTGCATGCATATAAAGCTTGTTTTGAGAATGTGATTGCCATGTGATTGTAGGTCCTTGATCTTTGCTTTGAGCCTACACCCAAGGAGATCTATGTGAGTGGTGCTTTTAATAAAGCTATATTATACTGTTTTGATAAATCTTGCTTTGCTTTGTTTTGACGAAAGTATTTGTTAAGCATGAATGAATAGCTCTGTTTTGATGTATCAAGTATAAGCTTTGTTTTGATGTCATTCTTGAAAAGTCCCTTGTACTGGAGGACTCTAAACTTTCGCAGCACTAAGTATAAAAGGATACGGTCCTTTCTTGGAAAGACTATCGTGTTAAAGCGGGCTACGGGCCTAAGTAACACAAGACCATCGTGTTAAAAAGAGCTACGGGCTTAAGTAACACAAGTCCCTTGTGCTGGAGGACTATAAACTTTCGCAGTACCTGTGACTAATCGATTACGGATCGTGCAGTCTTTGTTTTGCCACTGACGGGTTACCGCGTGGATTTGTTTGTTCCGAAAGCCTGATTGTGTTTTGCCGATGTCAGTAAGCATCCCTTGAGACTTGTAAGACTTTGATAGATGAATACGGTTCATCCCTTGTTTTGATAAAATTTTGATGTGTTTTGCTTTGAAAGGATCTCGGCTAATATTCGTAAGGTTCTGGCATGTTTTGTTTGGAAAAGACTTTGGCTATATTCATGCAAAACCTTTATTACTTGTACCATTCACTGAGTATCCAAGCTCACCCTCTCTATATATATGTAGGTGATGAGCAGGACGTCGGCGACGCCTAGAATGTGTTTTTGAAAGCTTGTTTTGGATCCATGATTTTGTCGGCTTTGTTTTGTATTCACGTCGGCGAAGTCATTTCTTTTATGTCGGCGAATCTTGAAAATCATGCTTCTTGGCCTGTATTCACTGTATTTTGTATATGTCGGCTCGAGAAGCCTTTTGATCAAGATGTAATACGTATTTTGCCTTGTTGTACCCCAGTTGTAAAGATATATGCCATATCATTGGACTTATGCACTGCTCTTATGGACCACTTGTATTTTGATTTATTGCTTCCGCATTTGTGAGCCCCGCATACTATACTCTGATTGTGTTAAACCTTTGAAAGTTGGCCTTCGATAATCTCGGATTACTGGCCATCACGGCACCAAACTACTAGGGGTGGTTTGGGGTCGTGACATTATGTTTATCTAACTTCAATCATATTAAAAATAAAATTAAAATAGTAAATAAAAGGATTAAATAATATTAAAAAAAACCATTGAACTAACTACAACAATCATATTAAAAAAGAGAGCCATTGAACAAACTACAATCACAGCACATTGTAATCACATTTTTTTCTATGTGAGTGTTTATGTTTATGTTTATTTAACTTCAATCATATTAAAAATAAAATTAAAATAGTAAATAAAAAGATTAAATAACATTAAAAAAAAACTATTGAACTAACTACAACAATCACAATAAAAAAAGAGTCATTAAACAAACTACAATCACATCACATTTTTCCCATAATAAAATAAATAAATGAAAAAAAAGAACTATTAAACTAACTACAATCACATTAAAAAAAAGAATCATTCAACTAATTATAATCACACTTTTCTCTTTGTAAGGGTTTATATTTATCTAACTTCAATCATATTAAAAAATCAAATTATAATTTTTTATTCGCTAGAAAAATCACAAATATTTTTATGCGCTATCTAATTATAATATTAAAAGAGTAAACAAAAGGAAAAGTCAAGAAGGAGAAAATAAAAAGAAGACTTACTGTTTGCATACGTGGTCACTGGAATTGAAAGTGTAGAAGTGAGAAGTCAAGAAGGAGAAAACAAAAAGGAGGCTCACTGTTTGCAATAAGTATGTGAAAAGTTAAAAAGAGTGTGTGTGTTGCAGAAGTTAAAAAGATTTGGAAGAATTTAATAA
This sequence comes from Camellia sinensis, assembly GCF_004153795.1. Classification (NCBI taxonomy): domain Eukaryota; kingdom Viridiplantae; phylum Streptophyta; class Magnoliopsida; order Ericales; family Theaceae; genus Camellia; species Camellia sinensis. The sequence continues at coordinate 9,440 of NW_021027751.1, forward strand.
TTGCTAAGTTTTTTTTTTCAAAAAAAAAAATCAAAAAAATTAAGAAATTAAGGTTCAAATATTGGAACTCCCACAAAACTTGTAGGTTAGAGATAGATATAAATAAATAGATAGATATAGATATAGATATTTATATTTGTTTTAAATTTTTTTTCAAAAAACAAATTATTTGTTTTGGAAAAGTTACTGCAGTAATTATGAGAAAAGTCAAAAAGTCTTGTGGAAACTCCCACAAAACTTATGGGTTAGAGATAGAAAACCCTATTTTGCTTAATATATAGTAGAGACTAGCCTATCACCCGTACTATGCACGGATAATTATAGATATTTATATTTGTTTTAATTTATTTTTAATATATAAATTATATTTTTTAAGATTTTTTATAAAAATAATTTAACAATCTTATCACTAATCATAGTGTATAGGACAAATTAAAAAGGTTACTGCAGTAACTATGCATGGGCTGTATCTATAATTATTTGTATGAGGGAATTTTGAATGCTAATCATTGGTTTTGACCAAATCAATAAATGCAGGCATGTGGATTGGAAAAAGTTAATACATGCCGATTAGGGGATTTTGACCAAATCAATAAATACTGAGGGTTTTTTTTTTAAATCAAAAATTTAGAAAATTAATATTGAGAAATTGGAGCTCCCACAAGACTTAGGGTTTAGAAACCCCATTTTTCTTAATATATTTACAATTATCTATATATGTGAATTGCGATTTTTAAATGTTTTCCTTTTTTATATTATATTAAAGTTTAATATTTTGATAATAATCATATGTATTAGAATTTTCAAGGAATTAAATGTCCTTTTTTTATTATATTACATTAAAGTTTAATATTTTGATAATAATCATATGTGTTAGACTTTTCAAGGAATTTTTTTATACTTGTTCTTAATGCATTAAAGTGTTGTTATGAAAGATAATAATCATATGTGTTGGGACTTTTCAAGGAATTCATGTGTTGGATTTCAAAAAAAAAAAATTTATGCTTGTTCTTAATGCATTAAAGTGTTATTATGAGAGTAAGACTTTGGGGAATTGCGATTTTTAAATGTTTTTTTTTTAAAATGTCTTTTTTTTTCTTTTTTATATTATATTAAAGTTTAATATTTTGACAATAATCATATGTGTTACAATTTTTAGGGAATTAAATGTCCTTTTTTTTATTATATTATATTTAAGCTTAATATTTTAATAATAATCATATGTGTTGGACTTTTCAAGAAATTTTTTTTTATGCTTGTTCTTAATGCATTAAAGTGTTATTATGAGAGTAAGACTTTGGGGTTGGGAGAAGTTAATAAATGCTAAGATTTTTTTTTTAAATCAAAAAATTTAGATTGGGAGATTGGACCTCACACAAGGCTTGGAGTTAAAAACCCCATTTTGCTTAATATAAGTACTAGCATATCACCCGTGCTATGCATGGGATTAAATTAAAAAAAAAAACCATTCATAGTTATGTCAAACATATTTTTAAATTGTTAGCATAAAATATATGTAATTTTAAAAGAAAATATTGATTAAAACTAGCATAATTACCCGTGTTATGCACGGGATGAATTTTAAAAAACTATTTATGATTATGTCAAATATATTTTGAAATTGTTAGCATAAAATATACGTAATTTTAAAAGAAAATGTTGACATTGCATAATTAAAGTAACAAAAATAACAATTTATTACATTTGTTCGGAATTCACTAAATAAATAAAACAAAGTATAACTAGAATCTAAATTGTTGTGGGTCTTTCATCAACATTCCTGCATTGTCAACATGATAGTTAGTATTATAATTAATGAACAACACATACATTATGTATTTATAAAATGTTATAAAGTAAAAATGTTATACTTATATATATATATATATATTTTTTTACTTTCTAAAAGATATAGACATTCTTCAAACCAATCTATATTTAAAACAAAGGTCACGCACGGTGCACAATCTAGTTGACGTGGCATTGTTGGTACATGTATGATAAATGCATAGGCACGGTCTTTGCATGACGCAACATAATCTTTAATCATTCTGATGCCGTTATCCTATAAAATTTTGGAATTATAACTTTGTGTTTGAAAATGTAAGAATAAGTTATTTATAATAAGTTTTGTAATTTGCTACCTTTGATCTCATATTCTTCAAATATGATGGTTGACATCAAAAAATAAACTCTGCCCGTTTATCTTGAACAGTGAGATTTATTGAATCAGTACTGTCTTTGACCACACGGTTAACATTGTATCTTATCAACCAAAAAAAAAAAAAGGACACTTGTTAAAGGAAATATTGTACTTTTAATGCTATCTAACTACAATCATATTTTTCTCATAATAAAAAAAATAATTGAAAAAAAGAACCATTAAAATAGTAAATAAAAAGATTATTTAGAAGCATTAAACAAACTACAATCACATTTTTCTTCTTGTGAATTAACTGCAATCATATTAAAAAATCAAATTATAAACAAAAGGAGATAACTTCAATCATACAAATCCCAATTTTTTTAATGCTATCTAACTACAATCATATTTTTCTCATAATAAAAAAAATAATTGAAAAAAAGAACCATTAAAATAGTAAATAAAAAGATTATTTAGAAGCATTAAACAAACTACAATCACATTTTTCTTCTTGTGAATTAACTGCAATCATATTAAAAAATCAAATTATAAACAAAAGGAGATAACTTCAATCATACAAATCCCAATTTTTTTAATGCTATCTAACTACAATCATATTTTTCTCATAATAAAAAAAATAATTGAAAAAAAGAACCATTAAAATAGTAAATAAAAAGATTATTTAGAAGCATTAAACAAACTACAATCACATTTTTCTTCTTGTGAATTAACTGCAATCATATTAAAAAATCAAATTATAAACAAAAGGAGATAACTTCAATCATACAAATCCCAAATTTTTTAATGCTATCTAACTACAATGACATTTTTCTCATAATAAAACAAAATTAAAAAAAATAACCATTAAAACAGTAAATAAAAAAAATTATTTAGAACCATTGAACAAACTGCAATCACATTTTTCTTTTTGTGAGTGTTTATGTTTATCTAACTTCAATCATATTAAAAAATAAAATTATAAACAAATGGAGATAATTTCAATCATACAAATCACAATTTTTTTAATGCTATCTAATCATCATCAATAATTAAAAAATCAATCACAAATTAAGTCAATTGATAATGTAACGCCCTCAAAAAAATACATAAAACCCACAACTATAGACATGCATTGATATAAAAGAAACCAACAATTTCTATTCATCAGAGTAATTCTTACAACAGTATTACATGTTAACAACAAAAGCAAATGGCCTATGGGCTTACAGCTTTCCAAGTCAACACCTGGTTACACAAAACAAGAGTACTAACTCTATACAAGATAAGCCATTGGCTTGATATACATGTAATACAAATAAGATAAACAAAATGAGTCTTCAACTCTCATCATTATCCAAGCTATGTCCTTGGAGGTGGCAAACTACCTGTACCTAAAAATAATGTCCCATATAGGGTGAGCCAACGCCCAGTAGAAATATGCTAAACACAGTATGAGCAATAACTAAGACATTAGCAATTGCTAAATGTTCAATTCCCATAAATCAATTCATAACGCATTTCCATTTCATGACTACTATGTTCATGTTTCACTCCAGTTTTCATTTCTTATCAATTTTACAATTTACATCAATGGCTTAGAACCTGGCCAACCACTTATATGAGACAGTGACTCATATTAAACGCTTCCCATTTTACAATAGATAAACATACTAGTTGTATCAACATCTCAATAGATAAGCATACAAGCTGTATCCACATTTCAACAGATATGCATATTAGGTATATCGACACTTCCAAAGATAAGCATATGAGCTGTATTAACACTTCCAAAGATAAGCATATGAGCTATATCAACACGTTAACTGACAAGCATATGAGCTGTATCAGTGGAGTCCATCCCCTATCTCCTCCCAAACAACATCCGGTTTAGAGGTCCATCCCCTATCTTCCCCTAAACCGTGGCACTTTAGGGTTTAGAACCCATTTTCTTAATATATTTACAATTATCTATATATGTGAATTGCGATTTTTAAATGTTTTCCTTTTTTTATATTATATTAAAGTTTAATATTTTGATAATAATCATAGTATTAGAATTTTTAGGGAATTAAATGTCTTTTTTTTTATTATATTATTATTAAAAGTTTATTTAATAAAACAAATTATATGTGGGGACTTTTCAAGAAAATTTTTTTTTATGTTTGTTCTTAATGGCATTTAAAGTGTTATTATGAGGGATAATAATCATTGTTTGGGACTTTTCAAGGAATTCAATGTGTTGGATTTCAAAAAAAAATTTATGCTTGTTCTTAATGCATTAAAGTAGTTATTATGAGAGAAGACTTTGGGGAATTGCGATTTTTAAATGTTTTTTTTTTTAAATGTCTTTTTTTTTCTTTTTATATATTATATTAAAGTTTAATATTTTGACAATAATCATAGTGTTTACAATTTTTAGGGAATTTAAATGTCCCTTTTTTTTATTTTGTATTATATTTAAGCTTAATAATTTTAATAATAATCATTATGTGTTGGACTTTTTCAAGGAAATTTTTTTTATGCTTGTTCTTAATGCATTAAAGTGTTATTATGAGGGATAAATATCATATGGTTGGGACTTTTCAAGGAATTCATGTGTTGGATTCAAAGAATTTTTTTTTATGCTTGTTCTTAATGCATTAAAATGTGTTATATTGAGAGTAAGACTTTGGGGTTGGGAGAAGTTAATAAATGCTAAGATTTTTTTTTTTAAATCAAAAAATTTAGAATGGGAGATTGGGACCTCACACAAAGCTTGGAGTTAACAAAACCCCATTTTTTGCTTAATATAAGTACTAGCATATCACACCGTGCTATGCATGGGATTAAATTAAAAAAAAAAACCATTCATAGTTAGTCAAACATATTTTTAATTGTTAGCATAAAATATAATGTAATTTTAAAAGAAAATATTGACATTGCATAATTAAGGTAATAAAAACTAGCATATCACTCGTGCTATGCATTGAGATTAAATTAAAAAAAAAAAAACTATCCATAGTTATGTCAAATATTTTTTAAATTGTTAGCATAAAATATATGTAATTTTGAAAGAAAATATGACATTGCATAATTAAGGTAATAAAAATAAGAAATTTATTACATTGTTCGAAATTCACTGAATAAGTAAAACAAAAAAAATAACTAAAATCTAAATTGTTTGTGGCCTTCCATCAGCATTCCTGCATTGTCAACATGATAGTTAGTATCATAATTAAATGAACAACACATACATTATGTATTTATAAAATGTTATAAAAGTAAAAATGTTGTTTACTATTATAAATATATATATATATATATTTTTTTACTTTCTAAAAGATATAGACTTCTTCAAACCAATCTATATTTAAAAACAAAGGTCACGCACGGTGCAAAATCTAGTTGACGTGCATTGTTGGTACATGTATGATAAATGCAATAGGCACTGTCTTTGCATGACGCAACATAATCTTTAATCATTCTGATTGCCGTTATCCTATAAATTTTGAATTATAACTTTGTGTTTGAAAATGTAAGAATAAGTTAAAATAATAAAGTTTTGTAATTTGCTACCTTTCGATCTCATATTCTTCAAATATGATGGTTGACATCAAAAAATAAACTCTGCCCGTTTATCTTGAACAGATGAAGATTTATTGAATCAGTACTGTCTTTGGACCCAAACCACGGTTAACATTGTATTCTTACTCAAACCAAAAAAAAAAAAGGCACTTTTAAAGGAAATATATTGTACCTAAAAAAAAATTAAAAAAAGCACTCAGTAAGTTTGAATTATTAACTTGTACATATTAAAAAATATAAATTATAAAAACAAAAGGAGAAATAACTTCAATCATACAAATCACATTTTTTTAACCTATCTAACTACAATCACATTTTTCTCCATAATAAAAAAAAATTTGAAAAAAATAAACCATTAAAATTGTAATAAAAAAAAGATTATTAGACCATTAAACAAACTAACAATCACTTTTGTCTTTTCGTGAGTGTTTTATTTATCTAACTTCATCATATTAAAAGAAAATCAATTTTTAACAAAAGGAGGATACTTCAATCATATAAAATCACCAATTTTTTGTAATGCTATTAACTACAATCATATTTTCATAATAAAACAAAAAATAATTGAAAAAAAACCATTAAAATTAGTAAATCAAAATATATTTAGACCGTGAAACAAACTACAATCACATTTTCTCTGTGATTAACTTGCAATCATAATAAAAAATCAAAATTAAAACAAAAGAAAGATACTTCAATCATTTAAACAAATCCAATTTTTTTCAATGTATCATAACTACAATTGACATTTTTTCTCAATAAAAAAAAAAAATTTAAAAAAATAACCATTAAAATAGAGAATAAAAAAATATTTAGGAACCATTGAACAAAATGCATTCACATTTTTACTTTTTGTGAGTGTTTATGTTTATCTAACATTCAATTTTATATTAAACAATAAAATTATAAACAAATGGCAGATAATTAATTCAATCATACAAATCACAAATTTTTTAATTGCTATCTAATCATCATCAATAATTAAAAAAATTCAATCACAAATTAAGTCAATGATAATGTAACGCCCTCAAAAAAAATACATAAAAAACCACCAAACATATAGACATGCATTTGATATAAAAGAAACCAACAATTCTATCAATCAGGAGTATTCTTATAAACAGTATTACATAGTAATAACAAAAAGCAAATGGCCTTATGGGCTTTACAGCTTTCAAGTCACACAACTGGGTTACACAAAACAAGAGTACTAACTCTATACAAAGATAAGCCATTGGCTTGATATACATGTAATAACAATAAGATAAACAAAATGAGTCTTCAACTCTCAATCATTATACACAAGCTATGTCCTTGGAGGTGCAAAACTACCTGTACCTAAAAATAATGGTTCCCATATAGGGTGAGCCAACGCCCAAGTAGAAATATGTAACACCAGATGAGCAATAACTAAGACATTAGCAATTGAAAATGTCAATTCCATAAATCAATTCATAACGCATTTTCCATTTCATGACTACTATGTTCATGTTTCAACTCCAGGTTCCATTTCTTATCAATTTTACAATTTACATCAATGGCTTAGAACCTGGCCAACCACTTATATGAGACAGTGACTCATATTAAACGCTTCCCATTTACATAAGATAAACATACTATTGTATCAACATCTCAATAAGATAAGGCATACAAGCCTGTACCACATATTCCAAAGATATGCATATTAGGCTATATCGAACACTTCCAAAGATTAAGCAATATGAGCTGTATTAACACTTCAAAGATAGAGCATATGAGGCTATATCAAACCGTTAACTGACAAGCATCATTGAGCGTGTATCAGTGGAGTCCATTCCCCTATCTCCTTCCAACAAAACATCAGTTTTAGAAATCCTCCCCCTATCTTTCCCTAAACCGTGGAGTACATTCCGTCTATCTCCTCCCACACACACAACAACGTATATAATACATAAGGTCATATAACACAATCAATCAATAACATAACGTTAATGTATTCTATTAACCGTCCATACTCTATGACAATATCCAATTGATTAGTTTTAGGTTTGCCTTATCATCATGCATTGTTGTACAACAATCAAAACTACCCTCCACCGGTAGCCCAAGCAATTATTTCTAAACAGATAATAAAAGCTCCAACAGATAAAATATCAATGTTTTCAAAAGTGAGTGATTAATAAGTCCAACTCTACTATTCTACTATATAATGAGCCAATTTCATTATTTCTAACTGAATTCCATATAATCACAATTTTCCCAAATTAATTACACCAATTAATTTATACAACCAATTAGGGTTTTCTACCCCATTTCCCAATATTGACCCAATGGTCCAAATATCAACAACCAACAACGATATCATTATTTTGGAACCCACACTACACATTTTAGAATCAAAATGACAAAACCCTCTTTTAACATTTTGAAACTCTAAGTCCCAAAATTACCCAACTTCAACACTTTATCAAAACAACCAAAAATCTATGTCAAAGACCATAAGAGTGAGTAGGAATTCCTACCTCAAACGATGACACCCAAAGAAGAAGATGATGAAAACGAAGTTGCTCCAAATCACAAGTTTCTCGGATGAAAATGTAGCCCTCGACGATCAACACAACTTTTACAAAGGCCAAAGGGGAGGGAAGCACTCTAACTAGATCAAACCCTAGAGAGAAGGGAGTTTCTAGAGAGAGAAGCTCTCAAATGGTGTTTTGGAAAAGTAAGAGAGAGAGAGAGAGAAAGTGTAGAAAATGATTCAAAATTCCTCTGTTATACGACATTCCCGCTCGAGCGGAAAACACAACGCTCGAGCGTCAAGAACGAAAAACTAGGTCTGCTCGAGCGCAAGAAGGCCCGCTCGAGAGCCAAGACACAAGAATAAAGTACATCCGCTCGAGCGCGAAAACTAGTCCGCTCGAGCGTAGATTTTCATCTCCCAGAACTTTCACCAATGAGGTACTACCCGCTCGGGCTCCAACAAGCCCGTTCGAGCTCAACCCGCTCGAGCACAAGAAATCCGCTCGAGCGTAGAAAACTATAGCGATTCCGATTTTACCTTTCTGTATTTATTGCTTTCGGGACTTAGGTTCCGTGATGTTGGTGGTTGTATACCTTGTTGTCATCCTTTAATTCCGCTTGATTGAGTTTTAGGATGTATTGGGCAGAGTTGTTACAGGTTGGTTAGGCTTTGGTTTCAATTCTTTGTTGCCCAGTTTTTAGGAGGTCCGCTCGAGCGGGTCTTCTGGCGCTCGAGCGAAGATTGCACACTTCCAGTATTTTGGTGCTCTGTAGAACGTCTGCAAGCATGTTTTTCATGCTCGAGCGGATTTTTTTACGCTCGAGCAGGTACTCTAGCGCTCGAGCGGGTGGTACTTTTTGGGTGTAAGTTCTGGGAGGGAGAAATCTACGCTCGAGCGGATGTACTTTATTCTTGTGTCTTAGCGCTTGAGCGGGAATTCTTGCACTCGAGCGGACCTAGTTTTTGTTCTTGAAGCTCAAGCATTGTGTTTTCCGCTCGAGCGGGAATGTCGTATATCAGTTGGCTGTAGGGCATTTTTAAATCACTTTCTCCCATTCTCTCTCTCTCGTACTTTTCCGAAAAAGCCATTAGAGAGCACCTCACACTAAAACTCAAACTTCTCTCTAGGTATTGATCTAGTAGGCGTTGTTTTCTCCCCTTTGGCCTTTGTAAAAGTTGGGTTGATCGTCGAGGGATACATTTTGATCCGAGAAACTTGTAATTTGGAGCAACTTCGTTTTCGTCATCCCTTCTCTTGGGCTCCGAATTTGAGGTAGGGATTCCTACTCACTACTATGGATTTTGACCTAGATTTTTGGGCATTCTGTTAAATGGTTGATTTTGGGACTTGGGGTCTCAGATAGTATACTTGGGGTTTTTGTCTTTTTGATTCTTAAATATATATTTTGGGTTTCAAAATGGTGTTATTGATGTTGGTTATTGATAGATAGACCATTGGGTCAATATTGGGAAATGGGTTAGAAAACCCTAATTGGTTGTATAAATTAATTAGTATGATTAATTTGGGAAAATTGTGGCTATATGGAATTGAGTTGAAAATAATGAAATTGGTCCATTATATGGTAGAATAGTGGAGTTAGATTTATTAATCGCTTACTTTTGAAAACATTGATATTTTATCTGTTGGAGCTTTTATTATCTGTTTAGAAATAATTGCTTGGGCCACCGGTGGAGTGTAGTTTTGATTGTTGTAGACAATGCATGATGATTAGACAAACTAAAACTAATCAATTGGTCATAGAGTATGACGGTTTAGAATACATTAACATTATGTATTGATTGATTGTGTATATGACCTATGTGTATATATGTTGTGTGTGTGGGGGAGGAGAATAGGGATGACTCCACGGTTTAGGGGAAGATAGGGAATGGACCTCTAAACCGGATGTTGTCAGCTCGTATGCTTATCATGGACTCCACTGATACAGCTCATATGCTTGTCAGATAATGTGTTGATACAGCTCATATGCTTATCTTTGGAAGTGTTGATATAGCTAATATGCATATCTATTGAAATGTGGATACAGCTTGTATGCCTATCTGTTGAGATGTTGATACAACTAGTATGTTTATCTATGGTAAAATGGGAAACGTTAATATGAGTCACTGTCTCATAAAAGTGGTTGGCCAGGTTCTGAGCCGTTGATGTAAATTGTGAAATTGGTAAGAAATGGAAACTGAAATGAAACATGAACATAGTGGTTATGAAATGGAAATGAGTTTATAAATTGGTTTATGGAAATTGAACATTTATCAATTGCTAATGTCTTAGTTATTGCTCATACAGTGTTTAGCATATTTCTATTGGGCGTTGGCTCACCCTATATGGGACACTATTTTCAGGTACAGGTAGTATGTCACCTCCAAGGACATAGCTTGGATGATGATGAGAGTTGAAGACTCTTGATTTTGTTTATTTCGTTTGTATTACATGTATATCAAGCCAAGGGCTTATTTTGTATAGAGTTAGTACTCTTCTTTTGTGTAACCAGGTGTTGACTTGGAAAGCTGTAAGCCCATAGGGCATTTGCTTTTGTTGTTAGCATGTAATACAGTTGTAAGAATGACTCTGATGAATAGAAATTGTTGGTTTCTTTTATATCAATGCATGTTTAAAGTGATGAGTTTTATGTATTATTTTGAGGTCGTTACAACTTGGTATCAGAGCTTACCGGGTTCGAATACTTTGGGTACGACTCTTTTGTTATTTTGTTTGTATTACATGTATATCAAGCCAAGGGCTTACTTTTTATAGAGTTAGTACTCTTCTTTTGTGTAACCAGGTGTTGACTTGGAAAGCTGTAAGCCCATAGGGCATTTGCTTTTGTTGTTAGCATGTAATACAGTTGTAAGAATGACTCTGATGAATAGAAATTGTTCGTTTCTTTTATATCAATGCATGTTTAAAGTGATGAGTTTTATGTATTATTTTGGGGTCATTACAACTTGGTATCAGAGCTTACCGGGTTCGAATACTTTGGGTACGTGGGAAGTGATTAGGATCACAATGGATTTGTCTTGCTTGATAGAGACTTAGATGTAGTGTCATATGCTATGTGTTTAATTGATAACATGCTTATGTGACTATGTGGGTATGGAATGTAGTTTCTAGGATGTTGATTGGATCCTTGGGTTTCTGGGAGTCTTATTGGAAATGCACTTGATCAATGTTGTTTCTAACCGGAACTCTAGTAACGCCTCGGGACTGTCATTATCCAAAAATGAAATTCGTAATTGCTTATGTGATTATGTGCTCACGTGGAGTGAATTACAGTTGTCCATGCATTAGGACGTGAGTGTTATAGCTTCGGCACATTTGTGAATGTGCTAATGGTCTTGGTTACCTTTATTAGGATGTCAGGACGAGGACGTGGTAGGCGTGACAGGCGTGGTAGGCAGGAGATGCCTTTACCGGATGATATTCTGGCACAACAGGAGGGAGTTGGTCAGGCCAATGTGGTCGAGCCAGCAGGTCAGCAGGCTATGAGTGCCTTGGCCCAAGAGATAGCAGGAGCTTTGAGTATTCTTAGAGCTGGGAATCAGGAGCAGGCCCATGCAGCTGAGGTAGGGCCTTCCTTCTTGAAAAGGGAATTCTTCCGGTCCAATCCGAACGAGTTTGTTGGGGATCCGAAGGAGCCACTTAAGGCTGACGAGTGGTTGGAACAGATGGAGAAGACGTTCGAGATGCTTGGCATCGAGGACGGGGCTTTAAATGTGACCTTGGCATCCTTCCAGCTGAAGGGAGATGCGGGTCAGTGGTGGAAGTACGAGAAGGGCAGTGTCAGTGGTGTATGGGAGGCATTTGTGAATACCTTCCAGGAGAAGTTTTTATCTTCAGCTGCTAGGGAGAAGCTGAGGGAGCAGTTTTGCCAGCTTAAAAACCAAGGCTTGTCAGTGGCCGAGTTTGAGGCTACTTTTACTAGTCTGTTCAAGTTTGCACCTGAACTTGTGGCGTTCGAGGAACGCCGTTGCTTTGAATTTGAGCGAAAGTTGAGGTGTGGACTCAAGCTGAGAGTTGGAAGGTCCTTTATCTGGAAGTACAGACGTTTGGTTGATGCTGCTGCTCATATGGAAATTATGATGCAGGAGGAGGATGAAGGGCAGAGAGGCTCCAAGAGGAGCCAAGGTGGTTAGGGTGATGGCAGGAGACAGAGGGGTTCTAACCCTCAGCAGTCTCAGGGTGGTTTGGCTAGATCGACCTTTCTAGTGCCGAGTGCGGGCTCTGGGAGAGGTAGTCAGGGAGGCTTCACTTGTTTTGCATGTGGCCAGCTGGGTCACAAGTCTTCGGTTTACCCGCAGAAGGGAGGGGGCCAGCGAGCTGCTTCTTCTTCAGCTAGACCTCAGGGCCAGAGTCAGAGTAGGGGCCGGCCTTTGTCTTGTTATCAGTGTGGTCAGCCTGGGCACCTAAAAAGGTATTGCCCACAGTTGAGTGCCACTTCAGGAGCATCTGGTTCTAGGCAGACGCAGAGTTATCAGCCAGCTCAGTCTGTGCAGGCCTCGAGGGACAATCCGGGAGCTTCGTCATCCCAGTCAGTGCAGCAGTCTTTTGCTCCTAGAGGTGAGCAGGTGGATCAGGGGTCTACAGGGCGCGTGTATGCTGTTACCGGCTCCATTAATAGTGAGAGGTACCTTTCTGTTTTGCATCTCGGTTGCTAGTGTATTGATTGATACGGGTGCATCTCATTCTTTTGTATCTACTGCATTCGCATCTGTGTTGGAGTTGGAGTTGGCACAGTTAGCATCTCCTATTTGTGTTGTATCACCTGTTGGGGGTGAATTGATTTTGAAACACGGATGTAGAGGTTGTGATATAGAGGTCGCCGACCATAGGCTTCCTTTCCTTTTGTTGTCATGCCCATGAAGGGTTTTGATGTTATTTTGGGTATGGACTGGCTATCGTCTTACCAGGCTGTTATTGACTGCTACTGTCAGAGGGTCACAGTTTGTACCTTAAATGGGGAGTGTTTCTATTTCTTGGGGGATCGGGTGGGCAGTGTGTTGCCACCGATGTATGATCCGCGAGGGCGGAATAAGCTTAGTGGTCTACTTGCTAGCTTTATGAGTGGTGAGTGCGATGAGACCCAGATTGTATTGCCGAGGGTGGTTTGTGAGTATTCGGACGTTTTTCCCTAGGATCTCGTCAGTTTGCCACCTCAGTGAGAGGTAAAGTTCTCTATTGATTTAGTGCCCGGCACAGCGCCGATTTCTATGGCACCTTATCATTTTGCCCTAGCCGAGTTAAGTGAGTTGAAGATTCAGCTCCAGGAATTGCTAGATAAGGGTTTTGTTCACCCTAGTGTTTCACCGTGGGGAGCACCGACCCTCTTTATTAAAAAGAAAGATGGTTCCTTGAGATTGTGGATCGACTACCGAAAGTTGAATCGGGCTACGGTTAAGAGTAAGTACCCTATGCCCCGTATAGATGATTTGTTTGACCAGTTGAAGGGTTCCCGTTGTTTCTCTAAGATAGACTTGAGATCGGGTTACCACCAATTGAGGGTCAGGGAGGAGGATATTCCTAAGACGGCATTCCGTACGCGGTATGGCCATTATGAGTTTCTGGTGAAGCCATTTGGGCTTACCAATGCACCAGCAGTCTTTATGGACTTGATGAACCGGATCTTCCGGGAATTCTTGGATCGATTTGTAGTCGTTTTCGTGGACGACATTCTTATCTATTCGCCTTCTGAGGGGGAGCACGAGGAACACTTGAAGTGGTGCTTGGACATTGCTTAAGAGCCCTATAAGCTGTGTTATCGCACACGTTTATGGGCAGTGTTGAGTTCTGGCTAGGAGAGCGTCAATTCCTTAGGCCATGTGGTATCGGGGAAGGGGTGTCTGTTTGATACATCCAGAGGTTAGCAGTGCCGTGCAAATTGGGCACAGCCTAGAGTGTGTTTGAGAGTCTGCTTATTTCGGGATTAGCTGGGTATGTACCGTCGGTTTGTGAAAAGATTTCTCCAAGCTAGCTTCGCGTTTGACTAAGATTGACGGGCGGAAAGAGGTCAAGTTTTGTGTGGAGTGAGACTTTGCGAAATAAGTCGTTTCGCAGGAGTTGAAAGTTAGATTGACCACTCGCTCCGATTTTGATTATTCCAGAGAAGAGGGTTGGGCTATGCGGTTATTGTGATGCCTACAAGAGGGTTTGGGTTGTGTGTTGATGCAAGAGGGGAAGGTGGTAGCTTATGGCTCACGTCAGTTGAAAATACACGAGAAGAATTACCCTACACACGACCTAGAGTTAGTAGCAGTGATCTTCACCTTGAAGATTTGGAGGCACTACCTTTATGGTGAGAGGTTCGAGGTGTTCTCGGACCACAAGAGTTTGACGTATCTGTTTACACAGAGAGACTTAAATTTGAGGCAGAGAAGGTGGATGGAGTTCATTGAGGACTATGATTTTGAGTTACACTATCACCCAGGAAAGGCCAATGTTGTGGCCGATGCACTTAGTAGGAAATCCATTAGTGATGTAGCTTGTATAGCCATCCGAGAATGAAAGACGTTGGTTGCACTTGGCGAGTTTGATTTGCTTCTGGGCGAATCTGTTAAGGCTGCGGCCTTGTTTTCTGTTGTTGCGCAGCCTACACTTATGACCCAAGTGTTAGAGGCACAGAGAGGTGACCTTAAGGTAGAATCCTTCCAAGAGAAGATCTCCAGTGTGAAAGTTGAGAAGGGTTTGTCAGTGTATCCCGACCAGAGTCTGAGATACCGAGACCGTTTGTTTGTGCCGAAGTCTTGCCGAGAGGAAGTACTCCGAGAGTTCTATCATTCATGCCTTGCGGTGCATCTGGGAGGCACTAAGATGTATCGAGATTTGGGTCGCCAGTTTTGGGGGCGGGGTATGAAGAGAGATGTGGCTGTTTTCGTATCGAAGTGCCTTACTTGTCAGCAAGTGAAAGCCGAGCATCAGAGTCTAGCGGGTTTGTTGCAACCCTTGCCTATTGCCGAGTGGAAGTGGGAGCATGTCACTATGGACTTCGTTGTAGGTCTTCCGAGGACTCAGCGGGATAGTGATGCCATTTGGGTGCTTGTAGACCGGTTGACTAAGTCGGAGCACTTCATTCCTATGCGTGTAAGAGATTCGGTAGATCATCTCGCCGACTTGTATATTCGAGACCTAGTGAGATTGCACGGGGTCCCAGTGGCGATCGTCTCAGATAGAGATCTTCGTTTTATTGCTAGGTTGTGGCAGAGTTTGCAGAGTGCCATGGGCACTAAGTTGACCTTTAGTACGGCTTATCATCCTCAAACTGATGGGCAGGCCGAGCGTACTATTCAGATCCTTGAGGATATGCTTCGAGGGTGTGTCCTTGACTTTAGTGGGACGTGGGAGAGGCATTTGCCCTTGGTGGAGTTTGCCTACAACAACAGTTTTCAGTCTAGCATCGGTATGGCACCGTTTGAGGCCTTGTATGGCCGACCGTGTAGGTCTCCGGTGTGTTGGGCCGAGGTGGGTGATGCACCTTTGTCGACCCTGGGCTGTATTAGGGAGAGAGTTTTGTGATTTTGGGCTCATAATTTGTATTTTGGGTTTCAAAATGATGATTTATCATCCTCAGACTGACGGGTAGTCCGAGGTAGGTGATCATGTCTTTTTGAAGATATCACCTAGGCGAGGTTTGATGAGGTTTGGGAAGAGTGGGAAGTTATCCCCTCGATTTATTGGGCCTTTTGAGATCCTTGAGAGGATTGGCGAGGTTGCTTATCGTTTAGTGTTGCCGCCACAGTTGTCCGGAGTTCATGACGTGTTTCATGTGAGTATGTTTCGGAAGTATAAGCCGGATCCGTCCCATGTGTTAGATTAGACCGACTTAGAGGTAGATGAGGATGCCTCGTATGAGGAGAGACTGGTTCGGATCTTGGATAGGCGGGATCAAGTCCTGCGTGGCAAGACCATTCCTTTGGTAAAGGTTTTGTGGAAACATCATGGAGTGGAGGAAGCCACATGGGAACGTGAGTTGGAAGTCCGCGAGAAATATCCGGACTTGTTTGTTGATGTGTAACTGTGCATTGGTAATTTTGTAATATCGTTGAACTTTAAGAACATTATATGTGTTTTAAGTTGTAAAACATTCTGAATGTTTTGGTTAATGGAAATTTGTTATATCATTGCATGTGTTCATTGTATTGTAGAAATGGAGATATATCATGAATGTTGAATATGGTATAAAATTGTGAAACATGTGTGTAGAAATTATTGAATTTCGAGAAAAGCATGTTGTTAATACATATTGAGATATGTGGTGAATTGCCTCTTGAATAGAGATGGAATGACCGGTAATGGGTCGAGTTGCTGAATTTCGCCTGTAATGCTGTTGGGAATTGAGAAAATCTTGTTTTTGAAAAACCTGTATTTAATTTCGGGGACGAAAATCTTTAAGGGGGGAAGATTATAGCGATTCCGATTTTACCTTTCTGTATTTATTACTTTCCGCACTTGGGTTCCGTGATGTTGGTGGTTATTGCCTCTTGAATAGAGATGGAATGACCGGTAATGGGTCGAGTTGCTGAATTTCGCCTGTAATGCTGTTGGGAATTGAGAAAATCTTGTTTTTGAAAAACCTGTATTTAATTTCGGGGACGAAAATCTTTAAGGGGGGAAGATTATAGCGATTCTGGTTTTACCTTTCTGTATTTATTGCTTTCCGCACTTGGGTTCCGTGATGTTGGTGGCTGTATACCTTGTTGTCATCCTTTAATTCCGCTTGATTGAGTTTTAGGATGTATTGGGCAGAGTTGTTACAGGTTGGTTAGGCTTTGGTTTCAATTCTTTGTTGCCCAGTTTTTAGGAGCTCTGCTCGAGCGGGTCTTCTTGCGCTCGAGCGAAGATTGCACACTCCCAGTATTTTGGTGCTCTGTAGAACTTCTGCAAGCATGTTTTTCACGCTCGAGCGGGTACTCTAGCGCTCGAGCAGGTGGTACTTTTTGGGTGTAAGGTCTGGGAGGGAGAAATCTACGCTCGAGCGGACTGATTTTCGCGCTCGAGCGGATGTACTTTATTCTTGTGTCTTGGCGCTCGAGCGGACCTAGTTTTTGTTCTTGAAGCTCAAGCGTTGTGTTTTCCACTCGAGCGGGAATGTCATATATCAGTTGGCTGTAGGGCATTTTTAAATCACTTTCTCTCATTCTCTCTCTCTCTTACTTTTCCGAAAAAGCCATTAGAGAGCACCTCACACTAAAACTCAAACTTCTCTCTAGGTATTGATCTAGTAGGAGTTGTTTCCTCCCCTTTGGCCTTTGTAAAAGTTGGGTTGATCGTCGAGAGCTACATTTTGATCCGAGAAACTTGTAATTTGAAGCAACTTTGTTTTCGTCATCTCTTCTCTTGGGCTCCGAATTTGAGGTAGGGATTCCTACTCATTACTATGGGTTTTGACCTAGATTTTTGGGCATTTTGTTAAATGGTTGATTTTGGGACTTGGGGTTTCAAATAGTATACTTGGGGTTTTTGTCTTTTTGATTCTTAAATATGTATTTTGGGTTTCAAAATGGTGTTATTGATGTTGGTTGTTGATATATAGACCATTGGGTCAATATTGGGAAATGGGGTAGAAAACCCTAATTGGTTGTATAAATTAATTAGTATGATTAATTTGGGAAAATTGTGGCTATATGGAATTGAGTTGGAAATAATGAAATTGGTTCATTATATGGTAGAATAGTGGAGTTAGATTTATTAATCGCTCACTTTTGAAAACATTGATATTTTATCTGTTGGAGCTTTTATTATCTGTTTAGAAATAATTGTTTGGGCCACCGGTGGATGGTGGTTTTGATTGTTGTAGACAATGCATAATGGTTAGGCAAACTAAAACTAATCTATTGGATATGTCATAGAGGATGACGGTTGATAGAATACATTAACGTTATGTATTGATTGATTGTGTATATAACCTATATGTATATACGTTGTGTGTGTAGGAGAAGATAGGGGATGCACTCCATGGTTTAGGGGAAGATAGGGGATGGACCTCTAAACCGGATGTTGTTTGGGAGGAGATAGGGAATGGACTCCACTGATACAGCTCATATGCTTGTCAGATAATGTGTTGATACAGCTCATATGCTTATCTTTGGAAGTGTTAATATAGCTAATATGCATATCTGTTGAAATGTGGATACAGCTTGTATGCCTATCTGTTGAGATGTTGATACAACTAGTATGTTTATCTATGGTAAAATGGGAAACGTTTAATATGAGTCACTGTCTCATAAAAGTGGTTGGCCAGGTTCTGAGCCGTTGATGTAAATTGTGAAATTGGTAAGAAATGGAAACTGAAATGACACGTGAACATAGTAGTTATGAAATGGAAATGAGTTTATAAATTGGTTTATGGAAATTGAACATTTATCAATTGCTAATGTCTTAGTTATTGCTCATACTGTGTTTAGCATATTTCTACTGGGCGTTGGCTCACCTTATATGGGACACTATTTTTAGGTACAGGTAGTATGCCACCTCCAAGAACATAGCTTGGATGATGATGAGAGTTAAAGAGTCTTGATTTTGTTTATTTCGTTTGTATTACATGTATATCAAGCCAAGGGCTTATTTTGTATAGAGTTAGTACTCTTCTTTTGTGTAACCAGGTGTTGACTTGGAAAGTTGTAAGCCCATAGGGCATTTACTTTTGTTGTTAACATGTAATACAGTTGTAAGAATTACTCTGATGAATAGAAATGGTTAGTTTATTTTATATCAATGCATGTTTAAAGTGATGGGTTTTATGTATTATTTTGAGGGCGTTACAAAAACACACCTGTAGAAGTTTTGTAGGGACTCGAAATGCTGGAAGGGTGTAAACCTCGCTCGAGTGCAAAATGACCCGCTTGAGCGGACCATTCAAAAACTGGGCAATAGCAATGGGAGCCAAAGCTCTACCAACTTGTAACAACCAAGCCCAACACATCCTAAAACTCAAACAAATGGAATTAAAGGACGACAACAAGATAGACACTACTACTAACTCCACGAAACCGAGTCCAGAATGCAACAGAACAGTAAAGGGAATATCGGAATCGCTATAGATAATTAAAAAATCACAATAATTTATTTTTCAAAAAACATAGTGAGTTAAAAAGATCAATTACAATTTTTTTTTTTGGTCAAAATACAATCTAATCATCATCAATAATTGGTACATTATGTGACCCTAAAGAATACAATCCATTTTGTTTTTCAAAAAACACAGTGAGTTAAAAATCAAATCACAAATTAAGTGAATTGATAGTTTAAAAAATACAATAATTTTTTTTCAAAAACCATAGTGAGTTAAAAAAATCAATTACAATTTTTTTTTTCCAAATACAATCTAATCATTATCAATAATTGGTACTTTAAAAATCAAATCAGAAAAAAAAATCAAATCAAATCACAAATATTTTTATGCTATCTAACTACAATCATATTTTTTTCATAAATAATTGTAAAGAAAAACCATTAAAACATTAAATAAAAGATTAAATCACATTAAAAAAAAGAATCATTGAACAAACTACAATCACATCACATTTTTTTCATAATAAAATAAATAAATAAATGAAAAAAAGAACCATTGACTAACTACAATCACATTAAAAAAAAAAGAACTATTGAACTAATTATAATCACATTTTTTTCTTTGTGAGTGTTTATGTTTATCTAACTTCAATCATATTAAAAATAAAGTTAAAATAGTAAATAAAACGGTTAAATAACATTAAAAAAAACCATTAAACTAACTACAACAATCATATTAAAAAAAAGAGCCATTGAACAAACTACAATCATATCACACTTTTCCCATAATAAAATAAATAAATAAAAGAACTATTAAACTAACTACAATCACATAAAAAAAAAATCATTCAACTAATTATAATCACATTTTTCTTTTTGTGAGGGTTTATATTTATCTAACTTCAATCATATTAAAAATCAAAAATAAAATTAAAATAGTAAATAAAAAGATTAAATAGCATTAAAAAAAATCCATTGAACTAATTACAATTACATCACATTTTTCTCATAATAAAATAAATAAATAAGTAAATAACTATTAAACTAACTACAATCACATTTAAAAAAAAAAAAGAATCATTCAACTAATTATAATCACATTTTTCTCTTTGTGAGGGCTTATATATATTAAAAAATCAAATTATAATTTTTTATTCGCTAAACAAATCACAAATATTTTTATGCACTATCTAACTACAATATTAAAAAAGTAAACAAAAGGAAAAGTCAAGAAGGAGAAAACAAAAAGAAGACTTACTGTTTGCATACGTGGTCACTGAAGTTGAAAGTGTAGAAGTGAGAAATCAAGAAGGAGAAAACAAAAAGGAGACTCTCTATTTGCAATAGGTATGTGAAAAGTTAAAAAGAGTGTATGTATTGAAGAAGTTAAAAAGACTTGGAATAATTTAATAAGTGTTAAGTTTTTTTTTTCAAAAAAAAAAATAAAAAAAAATAAGAAATTAATGTTCAGATATTGAAACTCCCACAAAACTTGTGGGTTAGAGATAGATATAAATAAATAGATAGATATAAATATAGATATTTATATTTGTTTTAAAAAAAATTTAATATACAAATTATTTGTTTTGAAAAAGGTACTGCAGTAATTATGAGAGAAGTACAAAAATCTTGTAGGTTGAGAGAAGTTAATAAATGCTGAGGTTAATTTTTTTTAAAAAAAACAAAAAATTAGAAAATTAGGATTGGCATATTGAAGCTTCCACAGGCCTTAGGGGCTAAAAACCCCCTTTTGCTTAATATATAGTATAGACTAGCATATCATCTGTGCTATGCACGGATTGTGTTTACAATTATCTATATATGTGAATTGTGATTTTTAAATATTTTTTTTTAAATGTTTTCTTTTTTTTTTCTTTTTTATATTATATTAAAGTTTATTATTTTGATAATAATCATATGTATAGGACTTTTCAAGCAGTTAAATGTCTTTTTTTTATTATTATATTATATTAAAGTTTAATATTTTGATAATAATTATATGTGTTGGATTTTTCAAGATTTTTTTATACTTGTTCTTAATACATTAAAGTGTTATTATGAGAGATAATAATCATATGTGTTGGGACTTTTCAAGGAATTTATATGTGTTGGATTTCAAAGATTTTTTTTTATGCTTGGTCTTAATGTATTAAAGTGTTATTATGAGGGTAAGACTTGGGAATTGGGAGAAGTTAATAAATGCTAAGATTTTTTTTTTAAAATCAAAAAATCAGGAAAAAATGTCTTTTTTTTTTCCTTTTTTATATTATATTAAAATTTATTATTTTGATAATAATCATATGTGTTGGACTTTTCAAGGAATTAAATGTCTTTTTTTTATTATATTATATTAAAGTTGAATATTTTGATAATAATCATATGTGTTGGATTTTTCAAGAAATTTTTTTATACTTGTTCTTAATACATTAAAGTGTTATTATGAGGGATAATAATCATATGTGTTGGGACTTTTCAAAGAATTCATGTGTGTTGGATTTCAAAGAATTTTTTTTATGTTTGTTCTTAATGCATTAAAGTGTTATTATGAGGGTAAAGCTTGGGAGTTGGGAGAAATTAATAAATGTTAAGATTTCTTTTTTAATCAAAAAATTAAGAAATTTAGATTGGGAGATTGGAGCTCCCACAAGGCTTGGGGTTAAAAACTCCCTTTTGCTTAATATATAGTATAGACTATCATATCACTCGTGCTATGCACGGATTGTATTTACAATGTATACTATATATTAAGCAAAATGGGGTTTTTAATCCCAAGTCTTGTGGGTGCTCCAATCTCCCAATCTAAATTTCCTGATTTTTTGATTTAAAAAAAAAAAAAAAAACTTAGCATTTATTAACTTCTCCCAACTCCTAAGTCTTACCCTCATAATAATATTTTAATGCATTAAGAACAAGCATAAAAAAATTCTTTGAAATCCAACACATATGAATTCCTTGAAAAGTCTCAACACATGATTATTATCCCTCATAATAAAACTTTAATGCATTAAGAACAAGCATAAAAAAAATTTCTTGAAAATTCCAACACATATGATTATTATCAAAATATTAAACTTTAATATAATATAATAAAAAAAAAGAAGACATTTAATTCATTGAAAAGTCTAACACATATGATTATTATCAAAATATCCCAACCCTCAAGTCTTACCCTCATAATAATATTTTAATGCATTAAGAACAAGCATAAAAAAATTCTTTGAAATCCAACACATATGAATTCTTTAAAAAGTCTCAACACATATGATTATTATCCCTCATAATAACACTGTAATGCATTAAGAACAAACATAAAAACAAATTTCTTGAAAAGTCCAACACATATGATTATTATCAAAATATTAAACTTTAATATAATATAATAAAAAAAAGAAGACATTCAATTCATTGAAAAGTCCAACACATATTATTATTATCAAAATATTAAAATTTAATATAATATAAAAAAAGAAAAAAAGATGACATTTAAAAAAAAAAAAGACATTTAAAAATCATAATTCACATATATAGATAATTGTAAATATATTAAGGAAAATAGGGTTTCTAAACTCCAAACCTTGTGGGAACTCCAATCTCTCAATCTTAATTTTCTAAGTTTTTGATTTAAAAAAAAAAACTCAGCATTTATTGATTTGGTCAAAATCCACTGATCAGCATTTATTAATTTTTTCCAATCCACATGCCTGCATTTATTGATTTGGTCAAAATCTCTAATTAGCATTTAAAATCCCATCATATAAATAATTATAGATACAGCCCGTGGATAGTTACTGCAGTAGCCTTTTTAATTTCTCATGTACACTATGGTTAGTGATAAGATTGTTAAATTATTTTTATAAAAAATTTTAAAAAACATAATTTATATATTAAAAAAATAAAAGATAAATATAAATATTTATAATTATCCCGTGCATAGCACGGGTGATAGGCTAGTTATCTATATATGTGAATTGCGATTTTTAAATATTTTTTTTTTAAATGTCTTCTTTTTTTCCTTTTTTATGTTATATTAAAGTTTATTATTTTGATAATAATTATATGTGTTAGACTTTTCAAGAAGTTAAATGTTTTTTTTATTATATTATATTAAAGTTTAATATTTTGATAATAATCATATGTATTGATATATATATATATATATATAAGTCTAATTAGTTCAAGTTTGATAATTTATATTAAAAAAAATTTAAATATGATTAAATGGGATTAAATGAATTATGACATATCTTTTCTTGTTATGAAAATATTCAAATTTAAAAGTTATAATTAAGACAAATATACAATTTTATTATTATATGTGAAGTGAAGTGATGTTTAACAATAATTAATATGATGTTTCTACTATTAATCCCATATTTTTGTGTGGTTTGTATTTGGTTTGTTTGTTTGTTTGTTTTCAATTTACTTAAGATGAAGTAGTGGGTTTCTATTTTTTTTTTCCCCCAAACTATAGTTTCTATTTGTTTTTAATTATTATTATTTAGGTAAGTTATGATGTGAGTTAGATATGTTATAGACATGTGGGTTTTATTGATTTAAAGTATGATGGTGGGAGATATTTTCAAATTAGATTTGTTTAGATAAACTTTAAAAAAATTTAAAATTTAAAATTGGATATTGAGATACAAAAGAAAAATTTTAACTGAATAAATAAAAATCAAATACATTAATTTTATCTGTGCGTATATCTGATTTTTTTTTGTTTGTTTGTTTGTTATGTTATAATATAATATATAAGATATAGATAGATATTCACAACTTTCATGAAAATATTATTTGATTTTTTGGGGAAGAGAGAAGGCAGACAAATTTTAATTTTTTTTTGGAAAATCGGTGAGAGAGATTAGGATGGAGAGATATTTTTTAATTTAAAATTCATAAATTAAAGGATAATTATTATTTCTGAAATAATTAAATAAATAAATCAGTCAATAGTCTTTTTTAAAATCTATTTTATAAATTGGCAAATCAATAATTTTAGAAAACTAATTAATTTGTCCTATTAAGTAATTTAAAACTTAGATAGATATACATCAAATTTTAGATATTGTTATATTTTTTTGAAATCCATATCTAAATTTGTATCTTTTTTTATTTTTGTGTGGTTTTGATTTTTTTTTTCCAATTGATTTTAGATGGAATTGTGGGTTTTTATTTAATTTATCTGTGGTTTCTATTTGTTTTTAATTATTATTATTTATGTAAGTTATGATGTGAGTTAAATATGTAATAGATATGTGAGTTTTATTGATTTAAAGTATGATAATGGGAGATATTTTCAAATTAGATTTGTTTAGATTGACTTTATAGATTTTTAATTTTTAAAATTGGATATTGAGAGGCAAAAAAAATATTTTAACTGAATGAATAAAAATCTAATTTATTAATTTTATCTGTTTGTATATCTGATTTAATTTTTTTTGTTATGTTATAATATAATATATAAGGTATAAACAGACACCTACAACTTTCATTAAAAATACTATATGATTTTTTGGAGGAGAGAAAAGAACTGCAATTTTTAATTTTTTAAAAAAAAAAATTGGTGAAAGAGATTATGATGGAGAGATTATGAAATTTTTTTTTTATCTTCCCATTATTATTTCTAAAATAATTAAATAAATATATCAGCCAATAGGTTTTTTTTAATCTATTTTATAAATTGAAAGTTCAATAATTTTAGAGTGAGAATTTGGGGCTCTTAGGAGGCTTCTCATTAGAAATCCTTTTTTTCTTATATAAAATATAAATATAGATATTTATATTTGTTTTGGATATTTTTTTAATATACAAATTATTTTTTTTAGATTTTTTATAAAAATAATTTAATAATCTCATCACTAACCATAGTGTATGGAAGAAGTTGAAAAGGGTGCTGCAATAACTATGAGAGAAGTCAAAAAGATTTGTGGGTTGAGAGAAATTAATAAATGTTGAGGTTATTTATTTTTTTAAATCAAAAAATTAAAAAATTAGGATTGAAATATTGGAGCTCCCACAAAGCTTGTGGGTTAAAAACTCTCATTTCGTATCTGTTTTCCCTTCTGTATCTGTTGTTTTCCGGACTTTGGTTCCGTGATGTTGGTGGTTGTATACCTTGTTGTCATCCTTTAATTCTGCTTGATTGAGTTTTAGGATGTATTGGGCGGAATTGTTACAGGTTGGTTAGACTTTGGTTTCAATTCCTTGTTGCCTAGTTTTTAGGAGGTCCGCTCGAGCGGGTCTTCTTTCGCTCGAGCGGAGATTGCACACTCCCAGTATTTTGGTGCTCTGCGAAACTTCTGCAAGCATGTTTTTCACGCTCGAGCGGTCGCGCTCGAGCGAGTACTCTGGAGCTCGAGCGGGTAGTACATTTTTGGTGTAAGTCCTGGAAGGGGGAAATCTACGCTCGAGCGGACTGGTTTTCGCGCTCAAGCAGATGTGTTTTATTCTTGTGTCTTGGCGCTGGAGCGGGCCTTCTTGCGCTGGAGCGGACCTAGTTTTTTGTTCTTGACGCTCGAGCGCTGTGTTTTCCGCTCGAGCGGGAATGTCATATAACAGAGGGCAGCTGGGCATTTTTGAATCATTTTTCTACACTTCCTCTCTCTCTTACTTTTCCAAAACACCATTTGAGAGCTTCTCTCTCTAGAAACTCCCTTCTCTCTAGGGTTTGATCTAGTTAGAGTGCTTTCCTCTCCTTTGGCCTTTGTAAAAGTTGTGTTGATCGTCAAGGGCTTCATTTTGATCCGTGGATCTTGGAGTTTGGAGTATTTTGGTTTTCTTCATCCTCTTCTCTTGGGCTCCGAATTTGAGGTAGGGATTCCTGCTCACTCTTATGGTCTTTGACATAGATTTTTGATTGTTTTGATAAAGTGTTGAAGTTGGGTAATTTTGGGACTTAGGGTTTCAAAATGTTAAAAGAGGGTTTTTTTGTTATTTTGATTCTAAAATGTGTATTGTGGGTTTCAAAATAATGATATCATTGTTAGTTGTTGATATATAGACCATTGGGTCAATATTGGGAAATGGGGTAGAAAACCCTAATTGGTAGTATAAATTAATTGGTATGATTAATTTGGGAAAATTGTGGTTATATGGAATAGAGTTGGAAATAATGAAATTGGTTCATTATATAGTAGAATAATGGAGTTGGATTTATTAATTGCTCACTTTTGAAAACATTGATATTTTATCTGTTGGAGCTTTTATTATCTGTTTAGAAATAATTGCTTGGGCTACCGGTGGAGGGTAGTTTTGATTGTTGTAGACAATGCATGATGATTAGGCAAACTAAAACTAATCAATTGGATATGTCATAGAGTATAAACGGTTGAATAGAATACATTAACGTTATGTAATGGATTGATGTGTAATTGACCTATGTGTATATACGTTGTTAGCGTATGGGAGTGACCGTATAGGGATGTACTCCACGATTTTAGGGGAAGATATGGGATGTGACCTCTAAAAACCGGATGTTGTTTGGAGGGAGATAGGGATGGACCCACTATACACTCATATGCTTGTCAGTTAACAATGTTGTATAGCTATATAATGCTTATCTATGGAAGTGTTGATTACAGCTCCTATTGCTATTTTGGAAGTGTTAGATATAGCTAATATGCATATCTTGTTAAATGGGGATACAGCTTGTTATGCTTATTTGTTGAGATGTTGATACAACTAGTATGTTTATCTATTGTAAAATGGGAAATGTTTAATATGAGTCACTGTCTCATATAAGTGGTTGGCCAGGTTCTGAGCCGTTGATGTAAATTGTGAAATTGATAAGAAATGGAAACTGAAATGAAACATTAACATAGTAGTCATGAAATGGAAATGGGTTATGAATTGATTTATGGAAATTGAACATTTATCAATTGCTAATGTCTTAGTTATTGCTCATACTGTGTTTAGCATATTTCTACTGGGCGTTGGCTCACCCTATATGGGACATTATTTTCAGGTACAGGTAGTATGCCACCTCCAAGGTCATAGCTTGGATAATGATAAGAGTTGAAGACTCTTTTTGTTTATTTTGCTTGTATTGCATGTATATCAAGCCAAGGGCTTATTTTGTATAGAGTTAGCACTCTTCTTTTGTGTAACCAAGTGTTGACTTGGAAAGCTGTAAGCCCATAGGGCATTTGCTTTTGTTGTTAACATGTAATACAGTTGTAAGAATTACTCTGATGAATAGAAATAGTTGGTTTCTTTTATATCAATGCATGTATAAAGTGATGGGTTTTATGTATTATTTTGAGGGTGTTACAACTTGGTATCAGAGCGTACCGGGTTCGAATACTTTGGGTACGTGGGAAGTGATTAGGATCACAATGGGTTTGTCTCGCTTGATTGAGACCTAGATGTAGTGTTATGTGCTTATATGATAACATATTTATGTGACTATGTGGGTATGGAATGTAGTTTCTAGGATGTTGATTAGATCCTTGGGTTTCTGGGAGTCTTGTTGGAAAGGCACTTGATCAATACTGTTTCTAACTGGAACTCTAGTAACGCCTCGGGACTATCATTATCCGGAAATGAAATTCGTAATTGCTTATGTGATTATGTGCTTACATGGAGTGAATTACAGTTTGCTCCATGCATTAGGACGTGAGTGTTATAGCTTCGGCACACTTGTGATGTGCTAATGGTCTTGGTTACCTTTATTAGGATGTCAGGACGAGGACGTGGTAGGTGTGGCAGGCGTGGTAGGCAAGAGATGCCTTTACCGGATGATATGCTGGTACAGCAGGAGGGAGTTGGTCAGGCCAATGTGGCCGAGCCAACGGGTCTGCAGGCTATGAGTGCCTTGGCTCGAGAGGTAGTAGGAGCTTTGGGTATTCTCAGAGCAGGGAATCAGGAACAGGCCCACGCAGCTGAGGCAGGGCTTCCTTCTTGAAGAGGGAATTCTTCCGGTCCAATCCAGACGAGT
Source organism: Camellia sinensis (assembly GCF_004153795.1). Classification (NCBI taxonomy): domain Eukaryota; kingdom Viridiplantae; phylum Streptophyta; class Magnoliopsida; order Ericales; family Theaceae; genus Camellia; species Camellia sinensis. The sequence goes on from NW_021027751.1 coordinate 37,605, forward strand.
TTGTTGGGGATCCGAAGGAGCCACATAAGGCTGACGAGTGGTTGGAACAGATGGAGAAGACGTTCGAGATGCTTGGCATTGAGGACGGGGCTTTAAAGGTGCCTTGGCATCCTTCCAACTGAAGGGAGATGCGGGTCAATGGTGGGAACACGAGAAGGGCAGTGTTGGTGGTGCATGGGAGTGTTTTGTGAATGCTTTTCAGCTGCTAAGGAGAAAGCTGAGGGAGCAGTTTTTCCAGCTTAAACAGCAGGGCTTGTCAGTGGCTGAGTTTGAGGTACTACTTTACTTGTCTATCCAGGTTGCACCTGAACTTGTGGCGTCGAGGAACGCCGTTGTTTTGAGTTTGAGTGGAAGTTGAGGCTGGACTCAAGCTAAGAGTTGGAGGGTCCTTTATCCGAGAGTACAGACGTTTGGTTGATGTTGCAGCTCATATGGAGATTATGATGCAGGAGGAGGATGAAGGGCAGAGAGGCTCCAAAAGGAGCCAAGATGGTCAGGGTGACGGCAGGAGACAGAGGGGTTCTAACCCTCAGCAGTCTCAGGGTGTTTGGCTAGATCACCTTCTAGTGCCGAGTGCAGGCTCCGGGAGAGGCGGTCAGGGAGGCTTGACTTGTTTTGCGTGTGGCCAGCTGGGTCACAAGTCTTCGGTTTGCCCGCAGAAGGGAGGGGGTCAGCGAGCTGCTTCTTCTTCAACTAGACCTCAGGGCCAGAGTCAGGGCAGGGGCCAGCCTTTGTCTTGCTATCAGTGTGGTCAGCCTGGGCACCTGAAGAGGTATTGCCCACAGTTGAGTGCCACTTCAGGAGCGTCTGGTTCTAGGCAGACTCAGAGTTATCAGCTAACTCAGTCTGTGCAGGCCTCGAAGGCCAATCCGGTAGCTTCGTTATCCCAATCAGTGCAGCAGTCTTTTGCTCCTAGAGGTGAGCAGGTGGATCAGGGGCCTACAGGGCGCGTGTATGCTGTTACCACGCAGGACCAAGTACCGGCTCCATCAGTAGTGAGAGGTACCTTTCTGGTTTGCAACTCGATTGCTAGTGTATTGATTGATACGGGTGCATCTCATTCTTTTGTATCTGCTGCATTCGCATCTGTGTTGGAGTTGGAGTTAGCACAGCTAGCATCTCCTATTTTTGTTGTATCACCTATTGGGGGTGAATTGATTTTAAAACACGGATGTAGAGGTTGTGATATAGAGGTCACCGACCATAGGCTTCCATTTCCTTTTGTTGTCATGCCCATGAAGGGTTTTGATGTTATTTTGGGTATGGACTGGCTATCATCATACCGGGCTGTTATCGATTGCTACCGCCAGAGGGTCACAATATGTACCTTGAGCGGGGAGTGTTTCCATTTCTTGGGGGATCGGGTTGGTAGTGTGTTGTCACCGATGTATGATTCGCGAGGGCGGAATAAACTTAGTGGTCTACATGCTAGCTTTATAAATGGTGAGTGTGATGAGACCCAGATTGTATTGCCGAGGGTGGTTTGTGAGTATTCGGATGTTTTTCCCGATGATCTCGTTAGTTTGCCATCTCACCGAGAGATAGACTTCTCTATTGATTTAGTGCCAGCACAACACCGATTTCTATGGCACCTTATCGTTTTGCCCCAGCCGAGTTGAGTGAGTTGAAGATTCAGCTCCAGGAATTGCTAGATAAGGGTTTTTTTCGTCTTAGTGTTTCGCCGTGGGGAGCACCGGCCCTCTTTGTTAAAAAGAAAGATGGTGCCTTGAGATTGTGTATCGACTACCGAAAGTTGAATCGGGCTACGGTTAAGAATAAGTACCCTATGCCCCGTATAGATGATTTGTTTGACCAGTTGAAGGGCTCCCGTTGTTTCTCTAAGATAGACTTGAGATCGGGTTACCACCAGCTGAGGGTCATGGAGGAGGATATTCCTAAGACGGCATTCCGTACGCGGTATGGCCATTATGAGTTTTTGGTAATGCCCTTCGGGCTTACCAATGCACCAGCAGTCTTTATGGACTTGATGAACCGGATCTTCCGGGAATTCCTAGATCGCTTTGTGGTCATTTTCGTGGACGACATTCTTATCTATTCGCCTTCTGAGGAGGAACACGAGGAACACTTGAGAGTGGTGCTTGAATTGCTTAGAGCCCATAGGCTGTATGCCAAGTTTGGGAAGTGTGAGTTCTGGCTAGGAGAGGTCAAATTCTTAGGCCATGTTGTATCCGGGGAAAGGGTGTCTGTTGATACATCCAAGGTAGAGGCAGTGCAAGATTGGGCACAGCCTAAGAATATGTTTGAGATTCACAGTTTTCTAGGATTAGCTGGGTATTACCATCGGTTTGTGAAAGATTTCTCCAAGCTAGCTTCGCCGTTGACTAGACTGCCGCGGAAATGGGTCAAGTTTGTGTGGAGTGAGACTTGCGAAAAGTCGTTCCAGGAGTTGAAAGTTAGATTGACCACCGCTCCGATTTTGATTATTTCGGAGAGAGGGTTGGGTTATGCGGTTTGTTGTGATGCCTTATGAGAGGGTTTGGGTTGTGTGTTGATGCAAGAGGGGAAAGTGGTAGCTTATGGCTCACGTCAGTTGAAAATACACGAGAGGAATTACCCTACACATGACCTAGAGTTAGTAGCAGTGATCTTCGCCTTGAAGATTTGGAGGCACTACCTTTATGGTGAGAGGTTCGAGGTGTTCTCGAACCACAAGAGTTTGAAGTATCTGTTTACATAGAGAGACTTGAATTTGAGGCAGAGGAGATGGATGGAGTTCATTGAGGACTATTATTTTGAGTTGCACTATCACCCAGGAAAGGCCAATGTTGTAGCCGATGTCCTTAGTAGGAAACCCATTAGTGATGCAGCTTGTATAGCTATTTGGGAATGGGAGATGTTGGGTGCACTTGGCGAGTTTGATTTGCTTCTGGGCGAATCTGTTGAGGCTGCAGCCTTGTTTTCTATTGTTGCGCAGCCTACACTTGTGACCCGAGTGTTAGAGGCACAGAGAGGTGACCTTGAGGTAGAATCCCTCCGAGAGAAGATCTCCAGTGGGAAGGTTGAGAAGGGTTTTACGGTGTACTCCGACCAGAGTGTGAGATACCGAGACCGTTTGTTTGTGCCGGAGTCTTGCCGAGAGGAAGTACTCCGAGAGTTCCATCATTCACGCCTTGCGGTGCATCCGGGAGGCACTAAGATGTATCGAGATTTGGGTCGCTAGTTTTGGTAGCGGGGTATGAAGAGAAATATGGCTGTTTTCGTATCAAAGTGCCTTACTTGTCAGCAAGTGAAGGCCGAGCATCAGAGGCCAACGGGTTTGTTGCAACCCTTGCCTATTGCCGAGTGGAAGTGGGTGCATGTCGCTATGGACTTCGTTGTAGGTTTTCCGAGGACTCAACGGGGTAATGATGCCATTTGGGTGGTTGTAGACCGATTAACTAAGTCAGCGCACTTCATTCCTATGCGCGTGAGAGATTCGGTAGATCATCTCGCCGACTTGTATATTCGGGACATAATGAGATTGCACGGGATCTCAATGACAATCGTCTCAGATAGAGATCCTCGTTTTACTGTTAAGTTGTGGCAGAGTTTACAGAGTGCCTTAGGCACTAAGTTGACCTTTAGTACGGCTTATCATCCTCAAACTGACGGGCAGTCCGAGCGTACTATTCAGATCCTTGAGGATATGCTTCGAGGTTGTGTCCTTGACTTTAGTGGGATGTGGGAGAGGCACTTTCCTTTGGTGGAGTTTGCCTACAACAACAGTTTTCAGTCTAGCATCGGTATGGCACCGTTTGAGGCTTTGTATGGCCGACCGTGTAGGTCTCCAGTGTGTTGGGCCGAGGTGGGTGATGCACCTTTGTTGGGTCCAGAGTTGGTTAGGGAGATGACGGAGAAAGTTGAGCTTATCTGTAAGAGGCTTGTTACAGCCCAGAGTCGCCAAAAGAGTTATGCTGACCGTAGGAGGAGGCCTTTGGCGTTTGAGGTAGGTGATCTTGTTTTCTTGAAAATATCACCTAGGCGAGGTGTGATGAGGTTTGAGAAGAGTGGGAAGTTATCCCCTCGGTTTATCGGTCCCTTTGAGATCTTTGAGAGGATTGGGGAGGTTGCTTATCGTTTAGCTTTACCACTGCAGTTGTCCGGAGTGCATGACGTGTTTCATGTGAGTATGCTTCGAAAGTATGAACCGGATCCGTCCCATGTGTTAGATTGGACCGACTTAGAGGTAGATGAGGATGCCTCGTATGAAGAGAGACCGGTTCGGGTCTTGGATAGGCGGGATCAAGTCCTGCGTGGCAAGACCATTCCTTTGGTAAAGGTTTTGTGGAAACATCATGGAGTAGAGGAAGCCATTTGGGAACGTGAGTTGGAAGTCCGCAAGAAATATCCGGACTTGTTTGTTGATGTGTAACCATGCGTTGGTAATTTTGTAATATTGTTGAACTTTAAGAGCATTATATATGTCTTAAGTTGTAAAACATTGTGGATGTTTTGGTTAATGGAAATGTATTATAACAATGCATGTGTTCAATGTATTGTAGAAATGGAGATATATCATGAATGTTGAATATGATATAAAATTGTGAAACATGTATGTAGAAATTATTGAATTTCGAAAAAGCATGTTGTTGATACATATTGAGATATGTAGTGAATTGCCTCTTGAATAGAGATGAAAAGACCGGTAATGGGTCAAGTTGTTAAATGTCACATTGTAATAATGTTGGGAATTGAGAAAATCTTGTTTTTGAAAAACTTGCATTTAATTTCGGGGACGAAATTCTTTAAGGGGGGAAGGTTATAGCGATCCCGGTTTTCCCTTCTGTATCTGTTGTTTTCCGGACTTTGGTTCCGTGATGTTGGCGGTTGTATACCTTGTTGTCATCCTTTAATTCCGCTTGATTGAATTTTAGGATGTATTGGGCGGAGTTGTTACAGGTTGGTTAGGCTTTGGTTTCAATTCCTTGTTGCCCAGTTTTTAGGAGGTCCGCTCGAGCGGGTCTTCTTGCGCTCGAGCGGAGATTGCACACTCCCAGTATTTTGGTGCTCTGCGAAACATCTGCAAGCATGTTTTTCACGCTTGAGCGGGTTTCTTTACGCTCGAGCGGTCGCGCTCGAGCGGGTACTCTGGAGCTCGAGCGGGTAGTACATTTTTGGTGTACGTCTTGGGAGGAGAAAATCTACGCTCGAGCGGACTGATTTTCGCACTCGAGCGGATGTGCTTTATTCTTGTGTCTTGGCGCTCGAGTGGGCTTTCTTGCGCTGGAGCGGACCTAGTTTTTTGTTCTTGATGCTCGAGCGTTGTGTTTTCCGCTCAAGCGGGAATGTCGTATAACAGAGGGCAGCTGGGTATTTTTGAATCATTTTTCTATACTTCCTCTCTCTCTCTTACTTTTCCAAAACGCCATTTGAGAGTTTCTCTCTCTAGAAACTCCCTTCTCTCTAGGGTTTGATCTAGTTAGAGTGCTTCCCTCCCCTTTGGCCTTTGTAAAAGCTGTGTTGATCGTTGAGGGCTTCGTTTTGATCCGTGGATCTTGGTGTTTGGAGCATTTTGGTTTTCTTCATCCTCTTCTCTTGGGCTCTGAATTTGAGGTAGGGATTCCTACCCACTCTTATGGTCTTTGACATAGATTTTTGGTTGTTTTGATAAAGTGTTGAAGTTGGGTAATTTTGGGACTTAGGGTTTCAAAATGTTAAAAGAGGGTTTTTTTGTTGTTTTGATTCTAAAATGTGTATTGTGGGTTTCAAAATAATGATATCGTTGTTGGTTGTTGATATATAGACCATTGGGTCAATATTGGGAAATGGGGTAAAAAACCCTAATTGGTAGTATAAATTAATTAGTATGATTAATTTGGGAAAATTGTGGTTATATGGAATAGAGTTGGAAATAATGAAATTGGTTCATTATATAGTAGAATAGTGGAGTTGGATTTATTAATCGCTCACTTTTGAAAACATTGATATTTTATCTGTTGGAGCTTTTATTATCTGTTTAGAAATAATTGCTTGGGCTACCGGTGGAGGGTAGTTTTGATTGTTGTAGACAATGCATGATGATTAGGCAAATTAAAACTAATCAATTGGATATGTCATAGAGTATGACGGTTGATAGAATACATTAACGTTATGTATTGATTGATTGTGTATATGACCTATGTGTATATACGTTGTGTGTGTGAGAGGAGATAGGGGATGTACTCCACAGTTTAGGGGAAGATATGGGATGGACCTCTAAACTGAATGTTGTTTGGGAGGAGATAGGGGATGGACTCCACTGATACAGCTCATATGGTTGTCAGTTAACGTGTTGATATAGTTTATATGCTTATCTATGGAAGTGTTGATATAGCTCATATACTTATCTTTGGAAGTGTTGATATAGCTAATATGCATATATGTTGAAATGTGGATACAGCTTGTATGCTTATCTGCTGAGATGTTGATACAACTAGTATGTTTATCTATTGTAAAATGGGAAACGTTTAATATGAGTCACTGTCTCATATAAGTGGTTGGCCAGGTTCTGAGCCGTTGATGCAAATTGTGAAATTGATAAGAAATGGAAAATGAAATGAAACATGAACACAGTGGTCATGAAATGGAAATGGGTTATGAATTGATTTATGGAAATTGAACATTTATCAATTGCTAATGTCTTAGTTATTGCTCATACTGTGTTTAGCATATTTCTACTGGGCGTTGGGTCACCCTATATGGGACATTATTTTCAAGTACAGGTAGTATGCCACCAAGGTCATAGCTTGGATGATGATGAGAGTTGAAGACTCTTTTTGTTTATTTTGTTTGTATTACATGTATATCAAGCCAAGGGCTTATTTTGTATAGAGTTAGCACTCTTCTTTTGTGTAACCAGGTGTTGACTTGGAAAGCTGTAAGCCCATAGGACATTTGCTTTTGTTGTTAACATGTAATACAGTTGTAAGAATTACTCTGATGAATAGAAATGATTGGTTTCTTTTATATCACTGCATGTCTAAAGTGATGGGCTTTATGTATTATTTTGAGGGCATTACAAAAAGGGTGCTGCAATAACTATGAGAGAAGTCAAAAAGATTTGTGGGTTGAGAGAAATTAATAAATGTTGAGGTTATTTATTTTTTTAAATCAAAAAATTAAAAAATTAGGATTGAAATATTGGAGCTCCCACAAAGCTTGTGGGTTAAAAACTCTCATTTCCTTATATAACACTAGCATATCACCCGTGCTATGCACGGATTGTGTTTACAATTATCTATATATGTGAATTACAATTTTTAAATGTCTTCTTTTTTTCCTTTTTTATATTATATTAAAGTTTAATATTTTGATAATAATCATTTGTGTTAGAATTTTCAAGGAATTAAATGTCTTTTTTTTATACTTTATTATATTAAAGTTTAATGTTTTGATAATAATCATATGTGTTGGACTTTTCAAGAAATTTTTTTCATGCTTGTTCTTAATGCATTAAAGTGTTATTATGAGGGATAATAATCATATGTGTTGGGACTTTTCAAGGAATTCATGTGTTGGATTTCAATGAATTTTTTTTTATGCTTGTTCTTAATGCATTAAAGTGTTATTATGAGGGTAAGACTTGGGGTTGGGAAAAGTTAATAAATGCTAACGTTTTTTTTTTTTAAATCAAAAATTCAAGAAATTTAGATTGGGAGATTGGAGCTCCCACAAGGCTTGAGGTTAAAAACCCCATTTTGCTTAATATATAGTATAGACTAGCATATCACCCGTGCTATGTACGGATTGTGTTTACAATTACCTATATATGTGAATTGTGATTTTTAAATTTTTTTTTAAATGTTTTCTTTTTTTTCTTTTTTATATTATATTAAAGTTTAATATTTTGATAATAATCATATGTGTTGGAATTTTCAAAGAATTAAATGTCTTTTTTTTATTATATTATATTAAAGTTTAATATTTTGATAATAATCATATGTGTTGGACTTTTGAAGAAATTTTTTTATGCTTGTTCTTAATATATTAAAGTATAATTATGAGGGATAATAATCATATGTTTTGAGACTTTTTAAGGAATTTATATGTGTTGGATTTCAAAGAATTTTTTTTATGCTTGTTCTTAATGCATTAAAGTGTTATTATGAGGGTAAGATAAATTAAAAAATTAATAATTTTAGAAAATTGATTAATTTGTCCCATTAAGTGATTTAAAATTTTGATAGATATATTTAATAAAATACATAATTATATTACTAAATCATAATTCAAATTTAGATGCTATATTTTTTTGAGATCTATAGCTAAATTTTTATCTTCTTTATTTTTGTGTGTAACCATAGTGTATGACAGAAATTTAAAAGGGTGTTGTAGTAATTATGAGAGAAGTCAAAAGAGATTGTGCGTTGGGAGAAGTTAATAAATGTTGAGGTTGGGTTGGGAGAAACAATAAATGCTGAGGTTTTTATTTTTTTATTTTTGTTAAATCAAAAAATTAGAAAATTAGGATTAAGATATTGGAGCTCTCACAAGACCTGTGAGTTAAAAACTCCCTTTTGCTTAATATATAGTATAGATAGCCTATCACCCGTGCTATGCACAGGATAACTATAGATATTTATATTTGTTTTAGATTCTTTTTAATATATAAATTATGTTTTTTAAGATTTTTTATAAAAATAATTTAACAATCTTATCACTAACCACAGTGTATGAGAGAAGTTGAAAAGGATACTGCAGTAACTATACACGGATTGTATCTATAATTATTTGTATGTGGGGATTTTAAATGCTAATCAGGGAATTTTGACCAAATCAATAAATGCAGGCATGTGGAAAGGCATGTGGATTGAAAAAAGTTAATAAATGTTGATTAGGGGATTTTGACCAAATCAATAAATGCTGAGTTTTTTTTTTTAATAAAATATTTAGAAAATTTAGATTGGGATATTGAAACTCCCACAGGCCTTAGGGGTTAAAAACCCCCTTTTGCTTAATATATAGTACTAGCATATCACCCGTGCTATGCACGGATTGTGTTTACAATTATCTATATATGTGAATTGTAATTTTAATTTTTTTTTTTAAATGTCTTCTTTTTTTTTCTTTTTTTATATTATATTAAAGTTTAATATTTTGATACTAATCATATGTGTTGGACTTTTTAAGGAATTAAATGTCTTTTTTTTATTATATTATATTAAAGTTTAATATTTTGATAATAATCATATGTGTTAGACTTTTCAAGAAATTTTTTTATGCTTGTTCTTAATGCATTAAAGTGTTATTATGAGAGTAAGACTTGGGAGTTGGGAGAAGTCTGTAACAACCCTTATTTTGACTTGGTCATACTTGCATACATTTATGAATGATCTGGTTGTAATATGTGCATTTGCAAATCTTGTCTTGTTTTGCTTGAATAATTGCTTGCATGCTTTGTTCTCGTCTGGTGCGTTGCCGAGGTCATCTTAAGCCTAGACACCTTCGAGACCTTTGTCACTTAGAACTATTTTGGAACCCCGTTGGTTAACCTCCATCTTCACCCTGGCTTATTGGCCGAGATGTCACCATCTAGGCCAAGGTGCGCGTCGCTTAGGCCGAGATGTGCATCATCTGGGCCGAGATGTTAATATCTAGGCGTTCTAGATCCTTGATCCTTGCATGAGTGATTTTGTTCCTGGAATGGTATGACCTAGACCGAGGTGTGGCACATCTAGGCCAAGGTGTAGCACAGTTTAGTTAAGTGTTGTCCTTCCAAGCTGATGTCCTTGTCCCTTGATTTTCGGAGTCTTGTTGTTAACCGATGTCGTTACTTGCTGGTGTGTTCTGGCCGCCTAGCTTGTTGAGTACACTTTGTCTTGGTCTTGTCTTGTCATGTCAGTCACCTTTTTGGATAAAGCCAATCAGCCGATGCCACGTGTCCCGGCAGAGGGATTAAGTCAATGATTGTCGTGGGGAGCATGTCTTTTTGGATCAATCTTGCCTTTTAGAGAGAGAAACTATAGGAAAAAGAAGGAGAAGTTTGAGCTAGAGAGAGTGAACTTCCAAGCTTGATCGTTGGAGCTTGAGTCGTTGGATTCGAGTTTTGAGGTTAGAATCTTAACCTATTCGTGTTGTTCTTATTGATCATCTAGCTGCATTGCACGATCAAACCTGTTCTACACGCCATTCATCGATTTGAAGTTGGTTTTAGAAAGAGAAAACGATTTTCATGTGTTTTTTGAAGAAAAGCCTCGTTTGATCCGAAAGTTTGCATTAAGGCTCATGCTTTTGTGTTTGTTTTGATAAGATCCTTGAGTGTGGGTACCCAGGTCCATGTTTTTGAAATTATAGCATGAAATCTCAGCTTTTGTAATAGCAAGTTTTGATCTTTGTGTTCATCTTCTTCATACTCATGTTCTTCATGTTTATCAAGAGGGAAATCCAGATTTTCCCGACTTCGTTCTTGAATGTGGCAATCGAGGCTACACCTCGGCAAGGAGGTGTAGGACCTCGGCCTAGACCTGGTAGTTGCCCAGTGTGTTTTCCAAAGATAAGAAACTGTGTTTCGATTTGATTGACTTAGTTTTGAAGAATGCTGAGGTCATTTGCATGTAAGCTAGACTTGTTTTGAGAAAGTGCATTCAATAGACTTTGCCATGTGTTGTAGGATTGGGACTTGCCTTGACCCTGACATTTGAAGAACTAGGTGAGTTGTATTTTTAATAAAACTATGTTATACGTTTTGATAAAGACTTTGCTTGCTTTGTTTTGAAAGTGTTTGTTAAGCATGAATAATTGTCTCTGTTTTGTATATCAAGTATGATCTTGTTGTGATGACCCTTTTCGGAAAGTCCCTTGTGCTGGAGGACTCTAAACTTTCGCAGCACATCTCGTTTTTGAAGTCCCTTGTGCTGGAGGACTCTAAACTTTCGCAGCACATCTCGTTTTTGAAGTCCCTCGTGCTGGAGGACTCTAAACTTTCGCAGCACTCTCGTGTTAAAAGACTACGGGCCTTTGTAACATAGGTCCCTTGTGCTAGAGGACTCTAAACTTTTGTAGCACCCTTGTTTGAGATGCCTCTCTTGCTTTGTCTTGTTTTGCCATGGACAGTTTACCGTGTGGATATGTTTGCCGGAATGTTATTATTTGTAATATGTGATGCTAGTAAGTATCCCTTGACACTTTGAAGATTTGTTAGATGGACGAAGTCAATTCCTTATTATATATAGAGTTTTGTCTTGTATCATTTTGAAAGGATTTTGGCTATTATTCATGCAAACCCCTTTATTATTTATACCATTCACTGAGTATCTAAGCTCACCCTCTCTATATATATGTAGATGAACAAGAAGGCGGTGACGCCTAGATGTGATTCTGGAGCTTATTTTGGGTTTTTGGTTATGTCGGCTTAACTTGTATTAACGTCGGCGGTCTTGAAAATTATGCTTCTCGATTTGTACTGCGTGTATGTTGCATATGTCGGCTTGAGAAGCCTTTTGATCAAGACGTGTGTTTTGTATGATTGTTATGTCGGCAAGGTAAATGTCGGCAATCTGGCAGACTGTGTTCTTAGACCTGTATTCGTACAATTTGTTTATGACGGCTTATGGAGCCCTTGCTAATATGTAAAATGTAATTTGTACTTTGCTTTGTTTGTAATTAAGTTATAACCCATATGTAAATGGTTGCTATCTCATTTGACTTATGCACAGCTCTTATGGACTAATCTGTTTGTATAAATCGCTTCCGTACTTGTGAGCCCCACATATTTATACTCCGTTGTGTGTGGATTCTGTAAGTTGGCCTTCGGTAATCCCGGATTATTGGCCATCACGGCACCAAACTATTAGGGACGGCTTGGGGTCGTGACAATATCACCCGTGCTATGCACGGATTGTGTTTACAATTATCTATATATGTGAATTGTAAATTAAAATTTTTTTTTTAAATGTCTTCTTTTTTTTCCTTTTTTCATATTATATTAAAGTTTAATATTTTGATACTAATCATATGTGTTGGACTTTTTAAGGAATTAAATGTCTTTTTTTTATTATATTATATTAAAGTTTAATATTTTGATAATAATCGTATGTGTTAGACTTTTCAAGAAATTTTTTCATGCTTGTTCTTAATGCGTTAAAGTGTTATTATGAGCAATAATAATCATATGTGTTAGGACTTTTCAAGAAATTCATATGTGTTGGATTTCAAAGAATTTATTTTATGCTTGTTCTTAATGCATTAAAGTGTTATTATGAGGGTAAGACTTGGGAGTTGGGAGAAGTCTGTAACAACCCTCATTTCAACTTAGTCATACTTGCATACATTTATGTATGATCTTGTTTTGATATGTGCATTTGCAAATCTTGCCTTGTTTTGTTCGAATGTTGCTTGCATGCTTTGTTCTTGCCTGGTGTGTTGCCGAGGTTATCTTGAGCCTAGACACCTTGGAACCTTTCCACACTTAGAACTATCCTGGAACCCCATCGGTTGACCTCCGTCTTTACCTCGGCATATTGGCCGAGATGTCACCATCTAGGCCGAGGTGCGCGTCGCCTAGGCCGAGATGTGCATCATCTAGGCCGAGATGTTAATATCTAGGCGTTCTAGATCCTTGATCCTTGCATTAGTGATTTTGTTCCTGGATTGGTATGACCTAGACCGAGGTGTGGCACATCTAGACCGAGGTGTGGCACATCTAGGCCAAGGTGTGGCACAGCTTAGTCCAGCGTTGTCCTTCCAAGCTGATGTCCTTGCCCCTTGATTGCCGGAGTTTTGTTGTCAGCCGATGTCGTTACTTGCCGATGTGTTCTCGCCATTTAGCTTGTTGAATACACTTTGTCTTGGTCTTGTCTTGTCAAGTCAGTCACCTTTTTGGGTAGAGCCAACCAGCCGGTGCCACGTGTCCCAGCAGAGGGATTAAGTCAGTGACTGTTGGGAGAAACATATCATTATGTATCAAATCTTGCCTTTTAGAGAGAGAGACTCTAGGAAAAGAAGGAGAAGTTGAACAAGAGAGAGTGAGCTTCTAAGCTTGATCGTTAGAGCTTGAACCGTTATATTCAAGTTTTGAGGTTAGAGTCTTAACCTACTTTTGTTGTTCTTATTGATCATCTAGCTGTATTGCACGATCAGATCTGTTCTGCACGTCATACATTGATTTAAAGATTGGTTTTAGAAAGAGAAAATGGTTTTCATGTGTTTTTAAAGAAAAGCCTCGTTTGATCCGAAAGTTTGCATTAAGGCTCACGTTTTTGTGTTGGTTTTGACAAGATCCTTGAGTATGGGTACCCAGGTCCATGTTTTTGAATTCATGGCATGAAATCTTAGCTTTTGTAATAGCAAGTTTTGATCCTTGCATTCATCTTCCTCATGTTCATGTTCTTCATGTTCTTCATGCTCATGTTCTTCATGTTTATCAAGAGGGAAACTCAGATTTTCCCAACTTCACTTTTGAATGTGGCCATTGAGGCCACACCTCGGCAAGGAGGTGTGGGACCTCGGCCTAGACCTGGTAGTTGCCCAGCATGTTTTTCCAAAGATAAGAAACTGTGTTTTGATTTGATTTGACGTAGTTTTGAAGAATGCTGAGGTCAGTTGCATGTATGCTAGACTTGTTTTGAGTAGTACATTCAATAGACTTTGCCATGTGTTTGTAGGACTTGGACTTGCCTTGACCCCGACGTTTGCAGAACTAAGTGAGTGGTATTTTTAATAAAGCTATGTTATATACTTTGATAAAGACTTTGCTTTGCTTTGTTTTGAAAGTATTTGTTAAGCATGAATAATTGTCCCTATTTTGTATATCAAGCATTATCTTGTTTTGATGACCTTCTCGGAAAGTCCTTAGTGCCAGGGGACTATAATGCAACTGCACATCTTGCTTTGAAAGTCCCTTATGCTGGAGGACTCTAAACTTTCGCAGTAGATCTCGTCTTGAAAGTCCCTTGTGCTGGAAGACTCTAAACTTTCGCAGCACATCTTGTTTTGAAAGTCCCTTGTGCTGGAGGACACTAAACTTTCGCAGTACTCTCGTGTTAAAGGGCTACGGGCCTTTGTAACATAGGTCCCTTGTGCTAGAGGACTCTAAACTTTTGTAGCACCCTTGGTTGAGATGCCTCTCTTTCTTTGTCTTGTTTTGCCACTGATGGTTTACCTCGTGGATATGTTGTCGGAATGTTACCATTTGTAATATGTGATGCTAGGCAGTATTCCTTGAAGCTTTGAAGATTTGTTAGATGGACGAGGTCCATCCCTTGTTATCTAGAGTTTTGACTTGTATTGTTTTAAAGGACTTCGGCTATTATCATGCAAACCCTTTATTATTTATACCATTCACTGAGTATCCAAGCTCACCCTCTCTATATATATGTAGGTGATGAGCAAGAAGGCGGTGCCGCCTAGATGTGATTCGCGAGCTTGTTTTGGACTTTTGTCATGCCGGCTTGACTTGTAATTATGTCGGCAGTCTTGAAAATCATGCTTCTCGACTTGTAATATTTGTATTTTGTACACGTCGGCTTGAGAAGCCTTTTGATCAAGATGTGTGTTTTGTGTGTATGTTATGTCGGCAACGAGGATGTCGGCAATCTGGCAGACTATGTTCCTTGACCTGTAGTTCGTGCATTTTGTTTATGTCGGCTTGTGAAGCCCTTTGTTAAAATGTAATATGTATTTTGGACCTTACTTTAATTGTATTCAAGTTGTAAAATTGTGTAAAGATGTATGCCATTCCATTTGACTTATGCACTGCTCTTATGGACCACTTGTATTTTAAATTATTGCTTCCGCACATGTTAGCCCCATATATTTATACTCCGTTTGTGTGTGAATTTTGAAAGTTGGCCTTCGGTAATCTCGGATTACTGGCCATCATGGCACCAAACTACTAAGGGCGGTTTGGGGTTGTGACAAAGTCAATATGCTAAGATTTTTTTTTTTTTAAATCAAAAAATCAGAAAATTTAGATTGGGAGATTGAAGCTCCCATAAGGCTTGGGGTTAAAAACCCCCTTTTGCTTAATATATAGTACTAGCCTATCACCCGTGCTATGCACAAGATAATTATAGATATTTATATTTTTTTAATTTTTTTTTAATATATAAATTATGTTTTTTAAGATTTTTTTCTTATCACTAACCATAATGTATGGGAGAAGTTGAAAAAGATATTGCAGTAACTATACACGAATTGTATCTATAATTATTTGTATGAGGAGATTTTAAATGCTGATCAGGAGATTTTGGCCAAATCAATAATTGCAAGCATGTGGAAAGATATGTGGATTGAAAAAAGTTAATAAATACTAATCAGAGGATTTTGACCAAATCAATAAATGCTGAGTTTTTTTTTTAAATAAAAAATTTAAAAAATTCAGATTGGGATATTGAAGCTCCCATAGGTCTTGGGGGTTAAAAACTCCATTTTGCTTAATATATAGATAGATAGATAGATAGATAGATAGATAGATAGATTTAATAAGAATTTATGTTTGTTTTAGATATTTTTTTAATATACAAATTATTTTTTCTGCCCAGAGCCGACAAAAGAGCTACGCCGATCAGAGAAGGAATGAGATTGAGTTCGAAGTTGGGAATCATGTATTCCTGAAAGTCTCACCAATGAAAGGAGTTTCCAGATTTGGAAGGAAAGGTAAGTTAGCACCTCGCTACATTGGGCCATTTGAAATTCTTGAGAGAATTAATCCCGTTGCCTACAGACTTGCTTTGCCGCCAGATTTGAGCCAAGTCCACAATGTGTTTCATGTTTCGATGTTGA
Organism: Camellia sinensis; assembly: GCF_004153795.1. Lineage (NCBI taxonomy): Eukaryota > Viridiplantae > Streptophyta > Magnoliopsida > Ericales > Theaceae > Camellia > Camellia sinensis. The sequence goes on from NW_021027751.1 coordinate 53,304, forward strand.
GGAAGTACATCCGAGATCCACTACATGTAATTGATCATTCCCCTTGTTTCGCCGATGTTTTGATATTTGATGATGAATACGGTTCATCCCTTGTTTCGCCGATGTTTTGATATTTGATGATGAATACGGTTCATCCCTTGTTTCGCCGATGTTTTGATATTTGATGATGAATACGGTTCATCCCTTGTTTCGCCGATGTTTTGATATTTGATGATGAATACGGTTCATCCCTTGTTTCGCCGATGTTTTGATATTTGATGATGAATACGGTTCATCCCTTGTTTCGCCGATGTTTTGATATTTGATGATGAATACGGTTCATCCCTTGTTTCGCCGATGTTTTGATATTTGATGATGAATACGGTTCATCCCTTGTTTCGCCGATGTTTTGATATTTGATGATGAATACGGTTCATCCCTTGTTTCGCCGATGTTTTGATATTTGATGATGAATACGGTTCATCCCTTGTTTCGCCGATGTTTTGATATTTGATGATGAATACGGTTCATCCCTTGTTTCGCCGATGTTTTGATATTTGATGATGAATACGGTTCATCCCTTGTTTCGCCGATGTTTTGATATTTGATGATGAATACGGTTCATCCCTTGTTTCGCCGATGTTTTGATATTTGATGATGAATACGGTTCATCCCTTGTTTCGCCGATGTTTTGATATTTGATGATGAATACGGTTCATCCCTTGTTTCGCCGATGTTTTGATATTTGATGATGAATACGGTTCATCCCTTGTTTCGCCGATGTTTTGATATTTGATGATGAATACGGTTCATCCCTTGTTTCGCCGATGTTTTGATATTTGATGATGAATACGGTTCATCCCTTGTTTCGCCGATGTTTTGATATTTGATGATGAATACGGTTCATCCCTTGTTTCGCCGATGTTTTGATATTTGATGATGAATACGGTTCATCCCTTGTTTCGCCGATGTTTTGATATTTGATGATGAATACGGTTCATCCCTTGTTTCGCCGATGTTTTGATATTTGATGATGAATACGGTTCATCCCTTGTTTCGCCGATGTTTTGATATTTGATGATGAATACGGTTCATCCCTTGTTTCGCCGATGTTTTGATATTTGATGATGAATACGGTTCATCCCTTGTTTCGCCGATGTTTTGATATTTGATGATGAATACGGTTCATCCCTTGTTTCGCCGATGTTTTGATATTTGATGATGAATACGGTTCATCCCTTGTTTCGCCGATGTTTTGATATTTGATGATGAATACGGTTCATCCCTTGTTTCGCCGATGTTTTGATATTTGATGATGAATACGGTTCATCCCTTGTTTCGCCGATGTTTTGATATTTGATGATGAATACGGTTCATCCCTTGTTTCGCCGATGTTTTGATATTTGATGATGAATACGGTTCATCCCTTGTTTCGCCGATGTTTTGATATTTGATGATGAATACGGTTCATCCCTTGCCTTGCTAAGTTTGATGTGTTCGTTTTGAAGGACTCCGGCTATATTCATGCAAACCTTTATTTTTAGTACCATTCACTGAGTTTTGTACTCACCCCTCTATATATATGTAGGTGATGAGCAGGACGCCGGCGACGCCTAGTTCGTTTTGGATGCTTGTTTTGGATGCGTGTATATGTCGGCCTTACTTTTGTATTTACGTCGGCGATGCCCTGTTTTGCACGTCGGCAGATCTTGAAAATCATGCTTCTTGAATTGTATTAACTGTATTTTGTATATGTCTGCTCGAGAAGCCTTTTGATCAAGATGTGATATGTAATTTTACTTGTTGTATTCAAGTTGTAAGTTAATTGAAAATGTTTGGCATTGCTTTGATCTACGCACAGCTCTTATATCAAATCAAATCACAAATATTTTTATGCTATCTAACTACAATCATATTTTTTTCATAAATAATTGTAAAGAAAAACCATTAAAACAGTAAATAAAAGATTAAATCACATTAAAAAAAAACCATTGAACAAACTACAATCACATCACATTTTTCCCATAAAAAAAAAATAAATGTAAAAAAGAACCATTGACTAACTACAATCACATTTTTTTCTTTGTGATTGTTTATGTTTATCTAACTTCAATCATATTAAAAATAAAATTAAAATAGTAAATAAAAAAATTAAATAACATTAAAAAAAAACCATTGAACTAACTATAACAATCATATTAAAAAAAAAAGAGCCATTGAACAAACTACAATCACATCACATTTTTTCCCATAATAAAATAAATAAATGAAAAAAAAACTATTAAACTAACTGCAATCACATTTCATATTAAAAAATCAAATTATAATTTTTTATTCGTTAGACAAATCACAAATATTTTTATGCGCTATTTAACTACAATATTAAAACAATAAACAAAAGGAAAAGTCAAGAAGGAGAAAACAAAAAGAAGACTTACTGTTTGTATACGTGGTCACTGAAGTTGAAAGTGTAGAAGTGAGAAGTCAAGAAGGAGAAAACAAAAAGAAGACTTACTGTTTGTATACGTGGTCACTGAAGTTGAAAGTGTAGAAGTGAGAAGTCAAGAAGGAGAAAACAAAAAGAAGACTTATTGTTCGCATACGTGGTCACTGCAGTTGGAAGTGTAAAAGTGAGAAATCAAGAAGGAGAAAACAAAAAGGAGACTCACTGTTTGCAATAGGTATGTAAAAAGTTAAAAAGAGTGTGTGTATTGGAGAAATTAAAAAGACTTGGAAGAATTTAATAAGTGCTAAGTTTTTTTATTTATAAAAAAAAATCAAAAAAATTAAGAAATTAAGGTTCAGATATTGGAACTCCCACAAAACTTGTGAGTTAGAGATAGATATAAATAAATAGATAGATATAGATATAGATATAGATATTTATATTTGTTTTAATTTTTTTTTAATATACAAATTATTTGTTTTGGAAAAGGTACTGTAGTAATTATGAGAGAAGTCAAAAATCTTGTGGGTTGAGAGAAGTTAATAAATGCTTAGGTTAATTTTTTTTTTTTAAAAAAAAAAAAATGTAAGGCCCTCAAAATAATACATAAAACCCCACATTCTTGACAAGCATTGATATAAGAGAAATAAACACTTTCCATTTATCAGAGTAGTCCATACAGATGTATTACATATTGACAACAAAAGTAAATGCCCAACGGCTTACAACTTTCCAAGTCAATACTTGGTTACACAAAAGAGAGTACGAACTCACATCATATTAAGCCCTTCGCCTGAATTTACATGTAATACCACAAAAGATAACAAAATAACAAAAAGAGTCTTCAGCTCCTAAGACCTTCCAAGCTATGTCCTTGGAGGTGGCATATCACCTAGACTTGAAAATGATGTCCCATATAGGGTGAGCCACAGCCCAGTAGAGATATACTAAACCAAATATAAGCAATGACTAAAACAGTAGCATTTGATAGATGGTTAACACTCATAAACCAATTATATCGCAATACAGTTCCATGACACTTGTGTCTATGTTACATTCCATTTTCCTTCACTTATCAACTCATTTCATAAATGTGGCTCAGAACCAGGCCAGATAATTTAATAACAACTCATATTAAACACTTCTTACTTCACAATAGATACACATAATTGATGTATCAATCTCAAACAAACATTTCCATACTTCATATGATATACAGATTTGCTATATCAATACTTCAAATGGAGTACATCCCCTATCTCCTCCCAAACAATGTCCGGTTTAGGAGTCCATCCCCTATCTTCCCCTAAACCATAGAGTACATCCCCTATCTCCTCCCACACAACATAATGTATATAAACACGTATCATACACAAGGTTAATCAATACATAAGTTTGATGTATTATACCAACGGTCATATTCGATGACATACTCAATGTGATTAGTTTCGGTTTTCCCTAATCAACATGCAGTATCTACAACAATCAAGACTATCCTCCACCGATAGCCCAAAGCAGATATTTCTAAACAGAACATAAATGCATTAAATGGATATAATATCAACATTCTCATAGGTGAGTGATAAATTAATCCAACCACACCATTTAATCCCAAAATCTCCCAATTTCATTATTCCCAACTCATTCTCCTTTCCCAAAATTAATTATACAAATTAATTTATCATAATAATTAAGGCATTTTTCCTATTTCACAAATCAACCCTAAGGTTTGGCTTCACCAATGTAACAACATTAATTCCATTTTCAACAACTCACAAACACATAGGCTTCAATAATTTGAAAACCCCTCTTTCTTAAATTACATAACAAACCCTAACTTCTCCAAAATTACCCAATAACTCCAACATATCAAAATGCCAAAATTTAAAGACAAAGCTCATAAGATGGAGTAGGATATCCCTACCTCGAAATTAGAAGCTCAAAGGAGAAGATGACCAAAAACCAAAGTGCTCCAAATCTGAGATTTTTCAGATTAAAAGCAAGCCCTCGCGACCCTCTATCTTTCTTGCAAAGGACTTAGGGTAGGAGCACACTAATAGGAGATGAAACCCTAGAGAGAAGGTGTGTAGAGAGAGAGGGAGCTCGGATCTAGGGTTTACACAAAAGAGAAGATGAAAAAGTGAAGTGTAATCCCGCTGCTGTCTGCTGATATAACACAGGCTCGCTCGAGCGACCAGACACAGAGAATTCTCACTTGAGTGTAGAAAGCCTCGCTCGAGCCAAGAATGCGAAGCTTCAGGTCTACAACCCAGAAGCACGCTCAAGCGACAGAATGCTCGCTCGAGTAAAGAAACTCAAAACATACACCTCGCTCGCTCGAGCGAAGGAAAGCTCGCTCGAGCCAAGAAACACAGCTCTCAGGTCCAGAATCAGATGCAGACGTAAGCTCGAGCGAAGGACTTCTCGCTCGAGCCACCAGACACAAAACTCAACTCTCGCTCGAGCGAACAAATCCTGGCTCGAGCGAAGGATCTAAAACAAAGAGCTCGCTCAAGCGACAAAGTCCTCGCTCGAGCGAAGACACCAAAATCTGGGCAGCAACCATTTGTTCCTAATCACACCCGACCTATAACAAACCTGTCCAACACATCCTATAACTCATAAATAAGGAATTAAAGGATAACAACAAGATACAACAATAGCCAATACTACGGAACATAAGTCCGAAACACTGTACCTAAAATTTCTAATTTTTTGATTTTGAATAATTAAATTTCAATTCATCGATCCACTACAAGAAAATACACTTTTATCGACCACTTTGTCTCTCTCTCTCTCTCTCTCTCTCTCTCACTCTCTCTCACTCACTCACTCATCACTCTGTCTCTCTCTCTCTCTCTATCTCTCTTCTCTATCTGTCTCACATTTATCCCTCTCTGTCACCACCCATCTCCTCTACCACATTCACCACTACTGCAAATGCCATTTCACAACCACCACTACTACCACTGTTGCCACTTCACCTCTACAACTAACATTATTATCACCATCGCCACCACTCCACACTACAACAAAAATAACTATTAACAACATCATGTTTACGATATGCATTAAATGCATGTCGTAGTTAGTACATTCTACAACCTTTTTTTTTTGCAAGCCGTTAATGTTTTGTCAATAACAGCATACATACTATATAAGTCGTTAATTCATATATTTATAGCATATAAAAGTATGCCGTACAAAATGTATGTTTTTACGACTTACAAAAATATGTCGTAAAATATTTACACTTAAGACGACATACATTTCACGTTGTAAAATATTATAACTTTACACGGCATGCTAATGAATGTCATGAAAACTTCTAACAAAAAAAAAAAAAAAAAAATTCAAATTCGTTTTTTTTTTGACATACAAAAGTATACCGTAAAAAATGTATATTTTCACGGCATATAAAAATATGTTATAAAATATTTGCACTTAAGATAACATACATTTCATGTCTTAAAATATTAAATTTTATATTTTTTTGAATTTAGTGATTTTTTTAGAAAATTAAAAAATATTTTCCTTCTAAGTATATGTAAATTATTCAAATTTAAAAAGTAAAAAAAAAATTATTTAAAAACTTATGCCGCACTCCCTCTCATTCTAGATCCGTACCTATTTTTGTCCTAAACCCTCTCATTCTCTAGAAAATTTATATTTTAATTCTAACTCACAAGTTTTGTGGGAACTCCAATACCTCAATCTTAATTTCTTAATTTTTTTGATTTAAAAAAAAAAAAAAAAAAACTCAACACTTAGGGTATGTTTGGTAACCATTTTATTTTCAGTTTATAGTTTATATTTACAAAAATTTTAAAAATTGTGATAAAAACTCGTTTGGTAAAAAAATTGATTTATAATTCGGCTTCCCAGTTTATAAATCTTACCCAAAAAACAGAAACAGAAAAAACCTGTTTTGGCTGATTTAATAAACTGGCACTGTAGCGGAAGTTACTGTAGCGGAGCTACAGTAACTTAATTGTTGGCATCTTGATCCTGGTTCAAATCTCCGCAGCACCAACGTTAATATCTCATCTTCCTCCGCCTCATTCATTTATTTTGTCCAACGGTAATATATCATCTTCCTCCACCTCATTTATGTTCACTTGAACTTCACAGATCAGGTTTGTCTCTCTCCCCTCTCTTCTCTCTCTCTTCTCTCTCTGTCTCCCCTCTCTTCTCTGTGTTCACCGACCTTGCTCTCTGTGTTCACCGAGCTTCGATTTTTGTTTTCTTTTCTAAAACATTATGTTGCAAACATGCAGATCTTTGTAGATCTGTCAACAAATTGATCTCAGGTCTGTTTCTTCTCTCTCTCTTGCTATGGTTTGTAGGTTAATAGATCTGTCATGAAATCGATTAATGACGAGACAAAGGGTATGTTTGTTTGTTGACAGATTGATTTCATGTGCACTTAGGTCTCTTTCTTCTCTCTCTCTTCGATGGCAGCTTCGATTTCGTGGTAGCTTTGGGATTTCAGCTGCCATCAAATTGATGGTAGCTTTGGGATTTCATGGCAGCTGAGATCAATTTGATGGCAGTTGAGATGGCAACAAATTGATCTCAGATTTTTGTAGAGCTACCATGGTGGTTTTTTTTTTTTTTTTTTTCTGAAACGACAAATTTATTTTGCAGATCTTTTGCAAAATCTCCGAACCACATCGATCTCACTCTCAGGTCAGTTTCTCTTTCATGGTTGGTTGTAGATCTGTGCTACATTTCGTAGATCTGTAGTATAATTTGTTCTACAGTTTTTTTCCCGAACCAGAAATCTGTTATGCAGAAATCTCTTTTTTTTTGTTGGTTGTAGATCTGTGCTACAAATCTTTTTTTTTTTTTTCTGAGCTAGAAATCTGTTCTGCTTTGGGAAAACCTAATCAGTAGGACCTTGGAAGGAGCCCTGATTAACCTGTGCCATAGCCATTGCTGAACATGAAATCAGATTGTTGTCAAGACTTGAGCATCAGAACTGAAAATATATTTATTGTTACAATGAGACTTAACATTCTGTCTGTTACAATGAGAGTTGAGCATAAAAAGTGACATTTTTCAGATTTTCATGTTTGTATTGATGGGTTTTGCTTGAAACTAAATTGGGTTTTGGGGAAATATAAGTCAAATAATTGGTTTTGCTTGAAACTGAATTGGGTTTTGGGGAAATATGAGTCAAATAATTGGTTTTGCTTGAAACTGAATTGGGTTTTGGGGAAATATGAGTCAAATAATTGGTTTTGCTTGAAACTGAATTGGGTTTTGGGGAAATATGAGTCAAATAATTGGTTTTGCTTGAAACTGAATTGGGTTTTGGGGAAATATGAGTCAAATAATTGGTTTTGCTTGAAACTGAATTGGGTTTTGGGGAAATATGAGTCAAATAATTGGTTTTGCTTGAAACTGAATTGGGTTTTGGGGAAATATGAGTCAAATAATTGGTTTTGCTTGAAACTGAATTGGGTTTTGGGGAAATATGAGTCAAATAATTGGTTTTGCTTGAAACTGAATTGGGTTTTGGGGAAATATGAGTCAAATAATTGGTTTTGCTTGAAACTGAATTGGGTTTTGGGGAAATATGAGTCAAATAATTGGTTTTGCTTGAAACTGAATTGGGTTTTGGGGAAATATGAGTCAAATAATTGGTTTTGCTTGAAACTGAATTGGGTTTTGGGGAAATATGAGTCAAATAATTGGTTTTGCTTGAAACTGAATTGGGTTTTGGGGAAATATGAGTCAAATAATTGGTTTTGCTTGAAACTGAATTGGGTTTTGGGGAAATATGAGTCAAATAATTGGTTTTGCTTGAAACTGAATTGGGTTTTGGGGAAATATGAGTCAAATAATTGGTTTTGCTTGAAACTGAATTGGGTTTTGTATCTCATCATCAGGCAAAAAGATCTTCTGCAATGCCATTTTTCTTAGATGAATTGGACATGACATGTTGAACACTTTCCCTATAAATAATCACTTGATTGAGGGATGGAATAGTTCCAGCATACGCCTGTCTGGCTCTACTTTGGCATATCATCGTATCTGTTTCATCTACCCTTAAAATGTTCAAAAGAACTTGTGTTATCCCATTGCAGGGAAGATGGTGTTGTGATTTGCTGTCAAAGTATATTTGTAGTACGTATTTCACATACGGCAACGTCAGCACTATCTTCATTACTCCTGAGGTTGATTATCTTTGTGGATTGTTTTGATTGTTAGCTAGGACCTAGTTGTTGACTTTGATAATTCATCAATTGAAATGTTTGTCATCCTTATGATAAGCCATTGTCACGTCCTTGTTGGGATTTTCAGAACTGGTCAACTTGTAATTACTTGACTGCATAACACACTTTGATAGTTTCAGTCAGATTAAAGTTGAATGTCACTCTAGATTCTTTATTCATTCTAGAATAGGCCACTCTAGATTCTTTATCCAATAGTTTCTTAGGCCACTCTAGATTCAAACCTTGGTGAGGCAAATGTATTTTTTTCATAAATTTATTTGACTTATATTTACAGAATGCTAGTAATCTATACATTTATTTGATTTTAACAGAATGCTATTTTTTTACTTATATGCTAGTAAACTCATATTTTCATTCATTTGACTTATTTGCTAGAAATCTTCAAAATCTGCTATACCAACCCACAAGATATTTAAACTGCTGTTTATTCTTCAATGTCTCTTCATTTTATTTGACTTATATTTTTTTGAAATTTGTTTATCTATGAATAAATATAAATATTTAGGTAATGGCATCAACAATACATTATGATCTCCCCATTGATGATGATGATGTTGTTGAAGTTGGTAGAGAAAACAGTAGTCCATGGCCTCAGGCAAATGAGGCTCTTTTCATTACCCTCATGGATGAGGAGGTGAAAACCAAGAATAGTAAAATAACTGGAACATTCACTAGACAAGCTTGGAACAGGTTGAGAGATCAAATGAATGCAAAAACCCAATACAAGTATAACGCACACCAGCTTCGGAACAAATACAATCAGCTGCGTATTATGTTCAACAAATTTACATCATTACTGAAGCATACTGGTGTTGGTTGGGATAGCCAGTGACTTACTATCATTGCACCGGATGACGTTTGGGAAGCCCTTTACAAGGTTTAATTAACTTTTTGCATTTTCTTTACTACATTTAATTGGAGAATTGTTCATGTTAACTTCAAATTCATTGATTTGTAGGTTAATACCCATGCAAAGAGGTTTAGGAAGAAAGGGATGGTTTACTACCATGAGTTGTCTCGTATCTTAGGAGACACATCCGCAACTGGTAAACTAGCTTTTCCTTCCACCAAATCACCTTCTGAAAGTAGTGC
>NW_021027751.1:74293-85379 GCF_004153795.1 Camellia sinensis
TTATGGTATTGATATAGCTCATATGCTTATCTATTGGAATGTTGATATAGCTCATATGCTTATCTGTTGTGGTATTGATGTAGCTCATATGCTTATCTATTGGAATGTTGATATAGCTCATATGCTTATCTGTTGTGGTATTGATGTAGCTCATATGCTTATCTATTGGAATGTTGATATAGCTCATATGCTTATCTGTTGTGGTATTGATGTAGCTCATATGCTTATCTATTGGAATGTTGATATAGCTCATATGCTTATCTGTTGTGGTATTGATGTAGCTCATATGCTTATCTATTGGAATGTTGATATAGCTCATATGCTTATCTGTTGTGGTATTGATGTAGCTCATATGCTTATCTATTGGAATGTTGATATAGCTCATATGCTTATCTGTTGTGGTATTGATGTAGCTCATATGCTTATCTATTGGAATGTTGATATAGCTCATATGCTTATCTGTTGTGGTATTGATGTAGCTCATATGCTTATCTATTGGAATGTTGATATAGCTCATATGCTTATCTGTTGTGGTATTGATGTAGCTCATATGCTTATCTATTGGAATGTTGATATAGCTCATATGCTTATCTGTTGTGGTATTGATGTAGCTCATATGCTTATCTATTGGAATGTTGATATAGCTCATATGCTTATCTGTTGTGGTATTGATGTAGCTCATATGCTTATCTATTGGAATGTTGATATAGCTCATATGCTTATCTGTTGTGGTATTGATGTAGCTCATATGCTTATCTATTGGAATGTTGATATAGCTCATATGCTTATCTGTTGTGGTATTGATGTAGCTCATATGCTTATCTATTGGAATGTTGATATAGCTCATATGCTTATCTGTTGTGGTATTGATGTAGCTCATATGCTTATCTATTGGAATGTTGATATAGCTCATATGCTTTTCTATTGAAAAGTTGGTTTGATTTGATATAACACTAAAATGTATATCATCATCGTTTGTGAAGTATGGAAGTAGTTTGTGTGTTATTGATATAACATCAAAATGGGTATCCACCGTGAATTTCGAAGGTGTTCTAGTGATGAACTATAACCTCATCAAATGTTTTGGCCAGAGTACTGAGCCTTGTTTTCAAACTCAAAGTTGAATAAGAAATGAAAATTGAATTGTATCATAGACTTAGTTGTCATGGAATTGAAATAAGATATAAATGGAGGTATAAGTATTGACCATCTTTCAGTTGCTAATCTTTTAGGCATTGTTTATAATTGGTTTAGTATATCTCTGCTGGGCTGTGGCTCACCCTATATGGGAACATCATTTCAGGTTCAGGTAGCATGCCACCTCCAAGGACATAGCTTGGGAGGCTAGAGGCGGACAGACTTTTGTTCTCTTATCTCCGTTTGATGTGTTACATGTAAATTCTATGCCAAGGGCTTAATGTGTAACCGATTAGTACTCTCTTTTGTAACCAAGTGTTAACTTGGAAAGCTATAAGCCCGTAGGGCATTTACTTTTGTTGCTAACGTGTAATACTTTTGTAATGAAGTACTCTGATGAATTGAGGAAATGTGGATCTTTTGTATATAAATGTATGTTTATATTGATGGGTTTAATATTATTATTTTGAGGGCGTTACAACAAGGACATGACTACGTATTAGAAATATTGAATGGCCATGAAAGAAGGTCCAAGGAAAATTTCAAAATGGAACCAGATGTATTTATTAATTTGTGCGAGGCACTTAAGGTATATGGTAAACTGGAACACTCACGTTATCTGACTGTCCAAGAGCAAGTTTGTATATTTTTGCTAACAATTGGTCACAACGAACGAAATCGTGTTGTCCAAGAGCGATTCCAACATTCTGGCCAAACCATCTCCAAATACTTCAACTGAGTCTTGAAGGCAGTGTGTAGGCTTGGTAAACAAGTGATAAGGCCTCCAGCTTTTGATGAGGTGCCTGCAGAAATTCGACATAATCCACGCTTCTATCCTTTTTTTAAGGTAATCACTAACAGAATATTTGAAATATAAATTTTAGTAAAATATCCTGCATTATTAAAGTCATTTGTCAAATAGGATTGTGCTGGAGCAATTGATGGTACCCACATATCTGCAAGGGTGCCAGCATCAGAGCAAATACCATATCGGGGTAAGCATACAGTTACAACGCAAAATGTAATGTGTGTTTGCTCATTTGATATGCGATTTACGTATGTATTGGCCGGTTTGGAGGGCACTGCAAATGATTCAAGAGTGTTCATTGAAACCGTACATGATCCAACAAATTTATTTCCAATGCCACCAACAGGTACGTATTATATGGCATTTTGTTAATTTATAATGAATATTCTTTTGTCAACCCATAATAATAGATACATACATGTTGAACAGATAAATACTATGTTGTCGACTCGGGTTATACAAATATGCCTGCCTTTTTATCGCCATACCTTGGTGAGAGGTACCATCTAAATGAGTTTCGTAATCAACGTCGACAACCAAGGAACAAGAAGCAAATGTTCAATTACCAACACTCCTCACTGCGCAATGTGATTGAGAGATGCTTCGGTGTCTTGAAGGCTCGTTTTCTAATTTTGAGAGACATGCCTCCGTATTCAACTAAGACGCAGAGATACATCCCCATTGCATGCTGTACAATACACAACTGGATAAGGACACATTCTCAAAATGACACATTGTTCGCTGAATGGGCCAATCCAGATCGTATCGTTGAAGATGATGGGCCTAGTGGAGGTGATAGTAGCAGCTCGACACATGCAGGAAGTAGTTCTCAGCAACCAATTGATTTAGACATTACTCAACCTCAATTACGTCACATGTCTGATGTAAGGAATCAAATTGCTGGTCAAATTTGGGAATCTCTCGGAAACAATTGAAATATTATTTATGCGTATAATGGATTGTGGAAGATGTTTTTTTTATGGTTTGTGGAAGAATTGAGATGTTATTATTATGGTTTGTAAGTTGTTATGAACATTATGGTTTATTATGGTTATTAAATTTATCTATGGTTGGTATTGTATCAATATGATTATTATGGATAATGTGTATGATCCTATTGTCAAAAAAAATTTAAAATATTAAAAAAATTAAAAAATAAATAAAAAAATAAAAAAATTAGGCCTTAACAAACATGTTTTTTAGTTTATGTTTTCAAAAATTTTCAAACATTTTGTCCAAACCAAACGAGTTTATTATTTATGTTTTTCAAAAAATAAACAAAAACTAGTTTATAAAATTTTTGTAAATATAAACTGAAAACGTAAACGTTACCAAACGCTACCTTATTAACTTCTTCCATAGATACCATTTTCAACTTCTCTCATACCTATTTAATTATTTTGAAAATAATAATTATCCCCCCTTTTCAACTTCTCCCATACCTATTTAATTATTTTGAAAATAATAATTATCCCCCCTTTTCAACTTCTCTCATACCTATTTAATTGTTTTGAAAATAATAATTATCCCTTAATTTATGGATTTCAAATGGAAAGATAACAAAAAAATATTTCATAATCTCTCCATTGTAATTTCTCTCATCGATTTTCAAAAGAAAATTAAAATTTGCTTTCCTTTTCTCTCCCTTAAAAAATCAGATAATATTTTTCATGAGAATTGTGATTATCTATCTATATCTTATATATTATATTATAACATAACAAAAAAAAATTAAAAATTAAAAATTAAAAATCAAATATACAAGCAGATAAAATTAATAAATATGATTTTTATTTATTTAGTTAAAATCTTTCTTTTGCCTCTCAATATCCAATTTTAAATTTTAAAATCTTTAAAGTCTATCTCACACCATCACATTTTAAATCAATAAAACTCACATATCTATCACATATCTAATTCACATCATGACTTACCTAAATAATAATACTTAAAAACAAATAGAAACCGTAGATAAATTAAATTTAAAAAAAAATAGAAATCCACAACTCCATCTTAAATAAATTGAAAATAAATAAATAAATAAATAGAAACAACACAAAAATAAATGAGATAAGAATTTAGATATAGATCTCAAAAAGATATATTTGAATTATGATTTATTAATATAATTATCACTTAATGGGACAAATTAATCAATTTTTAAGTCTTATTTAAAGAATAATTTGATTAGTCATTCCAACTCCTAAACTTCACTAGCACTGGTGGAGAAGCTGACGGATTAGGCGGGGCGAGGTCTAAGTTGTTAGGGGTAATATCCTACCACTCCATAAATTTATATGTTTTTTAATTTTATTTTTTTTCCCTATGTGATTCTCTTTCTCTGATGTTGGTTTGGTTTTTATAGCGATCCCGGTTTTCCCCTTCCTTGTTTATTATATTCTGGACTTGGTTCCGTGGTTATGTTGTTGTCTTATTCTCATTTCCATCATTCGCTCTTTGTATTTGAGTCTTGGGTTATGTTGGGCAGGTTTGGAACATGCTAGTTGTGCTTAGAAATCAAGAGTTGATGCCCAGATTTTGGCATTCATGCTCGAGCGGGGCTTTTGACGCTCGAGCGAGTCCTTTGATTTTGTTCCTCCGCTCGAGCGGGGATTTTGACGCTCGAGCTGGATTTTCCATCTCTCAGTATTTTGTTCTGCAGGTCATTGGACGCTCGAGCGTCCACTTTCACGCTCGAGTGGGGACCATCGACTGTAAAACTTCTGGAAGTGTGCATCTGGCGCTCGAGCGACATTTTTGACGCTCGAGCGTGAGTCTGTGTCTGATGCTCGAGCGGGACGTTCCACGCTCGAGCGGGAAGTGCAGTATATCAGTCCAAAACTCAGCTTTTTAGAGCATTTTTCAACCTCCTCTCTCTCTCTAACATTTTAAAACCCTATTTTGAGAGTTCCTCTCTCTAAAATACCATTTCTCTCTAAGGTTTGATCTAGTTTGAGTGATCTTCTACACTAGTCCCTTTGTAAAAAGTGTGGAGCTTGGTGAGGGCTACATTTTCATCCGAAAATTTCTTGGTTTGGAGCACTTCGGACTTTCTTCATCATCTCTTTTTGGTCTTATGAGCTTTGACATAAACTTGTAGTCATTTTGAATAAATGTTGAAACTTGGAAATTTTGGGTGTTAGGGTTTCAAATGTGACAAGAGGGGTTTTGTCCTTGGAGCCAATAAATGTGTATTTTGGGTCTCAAAAGAGATTACTGATGTTTGTTGATAATATTTGGACCTTCGGGTCAATATTGAGAAAAGAGAGAGAAAATCCCTAATTTGTTATTATGAATTAATTTACATCATTAATTTGGAAAATTATGGAAATATGAAATTGAATTGAAAATAATGAAATTGACTCATTATGAGGTGGAATGGTAGAGTTGGATTTATTAATCACTCACCTTTGATAATTGTTGATAATTTATCTGTTGATGCATTTATTATCTGTTTAGAAATAATTGCTTTGGGCTATCGGTGGAGGATAGTCTTGATTGCTGTAGACAATGCATGATGATTAGGCAAATCAAAACTAATCAATTGAATGTGTCATTGAATATGATGGTTGGAATAATACATCGAATTTGTGTATTGATTGAACATGTATATGATAAATGTTTATATGCATTGTATTGTGTGGGAGAAGATAGAGGATGTACTCCACGGTTTGGGAGGAGATAGGGGATGAACTCCTAAACCGGATATTATTTGGGAGGAGATAGGGGATGGACTCCATTGATACAGCAAATCTGTGTATCATTTATGAAGTATGGAAGTGTTTTAATATGTGATTGATACAGCAAATATGTGTATCTAATATGAAGTATGGAAGTGTTTTGATATGAGTGTTATCTCATTTGAAAATGCAATGTGTATAAAGGAAATGTTTTAATGTGAGATGTAACCTCATTTAAATTGTTTGGCCAGGTTCTGAGCCATGTTTATGAATTGAAAATTTGTTCAGTAAAGGAAAGGGGAAAGAAACATGGACATATTTGTCATAGAATTGAAACGTGTTATCAGTTGATTTATATGAGTTAAATATTTATCGAATGCTCATGTTTTAGTTATTGCTCATATTATGTTTAGCATATCTCTACTGGGCGTTGACTCACCCTATATGGGACATCATTTTCAGGTCCAGGTGACATGCCACCTCCAAGGACGTAGCTTGGGAGGATTAGTGGTTGAAGAACCTTTTTGTGATTATTTTTGTGTATTGCATGTATATTCAAGCCAAGGGCTTATTTGTGTAAAGAGTTAGAATTCTTCTT
Source organism: Camellia sinensis (assembly GCF_004153795.1). Classification (NCBI taxonomy): domain Eukaryota; kingdom Viridiplantae; phylum Streptophyta; class Magnoliopsida; order Ericales; family Theaceae; genus Camellia; species Camellia sinensis. Next base: position 80,517 of record NW_021027751.1, read on the forward strand.
TTGATGTAACCAAGTGTTGACTTGGAAAGTTGTAAGCCTGTAAAGCATTTACTTTTGTTGTCAACATGTAATACTTTTGTAATGAATTCTCTGATAAATAGAATTATGCTTTATTCTCTTAAGTTTAAGAATGTAATGAATGTATGGTTTATGTATTATTTTGAGGGCGTTAGAGTTTTGGTTTCGGTTTTAGTGAGATTTATGTGTTTGTTTACATGTTTACATGGTAGAGAAGAATTATTGGTGATGATGGTTGCAATCGAAGTGTCTATGCCCATTTTGTACTAATGATTTTGATAAGATTTTGTTTTTTTCAATAAAAACCGTAAAATTGAAGTAAAAAAATGGGTATCAATTTTTTTATTTTTTACTATCATTTTATTTTATAGAAAATGTGAAAAATTATTAGAAATTCAAGATTGTACTATAATATTAGATTTTTGTATAACTAGGTAAATTTAAAACTTTTAAATATCATTGTGTTTTTTATTTTTATCCTCTTTCTATCCTATTATACCATTACTGCTTTTTGTTAGTTTGTTAATCATAATTCAATTAATTGAAAATGAAAGCTTAGTATAATTTTTAATATATATATTAATTAATTTGTTGCTGCTATATTTGTATATAATAGCATATTATATGGGAATAATTTTCAAATATAATTTCTATTTTTTTATGTGATTAAAATAGTCCATCTTAAAATAGTATATAGAGGAGTTAGATGGCTTCTTTTATCTCTAAAAAATCCAATCTATTTGTCTTTTTTATACTTTTTAATTTTTTAAATTGAAACAATCAGTTGTTTATGTCCACAAAACAAAATTGATAAATACATATCTAAAAGATAAATATTTTTTTTTCTTTTATTTTTTCTTTTTTTAATAGGTAGGATATTTACAAATGAAAAATGTTTGACACCTCAAAAAACTTTCCATAATCCGACTTATAATGATGTGGTCATAAGTGTCAATATAATTCCAATTAAGAGAATTTTCAACTCTTAATATTTTTCTTATCGAATTATATTTTAATAAAAATTTAAAAAGATGAAGCGTTGAAAATTATTTTTTTTTTCATTAAAATTGATGAAAAGAAAAAAAAAATTGGGACAAGAATGAAAGTTCTTTTAAAAACTGATAAAAATTTAACGAAAAAGTTAAAGTAATTCATATCAAATCAAATTTTTTATTCAAATTTAAAATCAATTTAGAAAAAAAATTAAAAGAAAATGATGAAAGGTTGGAAATATTCTAAAACTTTTTTATTCTTAAAGATTAGAAATTCGTGTGCGTGCTATATTCATACTGTATTTTTAGTTATAAAATTAAAACCAAAAGAAATGTAACTTAAATTATTGGATTAATAACAGAAACATCATATCAATTATTGTTAAATATCACTTCACTTCACATTTAATAATAAAATTGTATATTTGTCTTAATTATAACTAGCCTATCACCCGTGCTATACACGGGATAATCATAGATATTTATATTTGTTTTAAATTTTTTTTAATATATAAATTATGTTTTTTAAGATTTTTTATAAAAATATTAGCTCAAGCGAAACAAATCACAACATACACATGCAAGCTAAACAAGTCATAATCATACCGATGCTCATGAACATGATGAGGACATAAAGTGTGGGTTCCTACAGATTGTATCTATAATTATTTGTTTGAAGGGATTTTAAGTGCTGATCAAGGGATTTTGACCAAATCAATAAATGCAGGCATATGGAAAGACATGTGAATTGGAAAAAGTTAATAAATGATAATCGGGGGATTTTGACCAAATCAATAAATGCTGAGTTTTTTTTTAAAATTAAAAATTTAGAAAATTCAAATTGAGATATTGAAGCTTCCACAGGCCTTGAGGGTTAAAAATCCCTTTTTACTTAATATACAGTATAGATTTTTAAATTTATCTATTTTCATAACAAGAAGAGGTATATCATAACTCATGTAATCTCATTTAATTAGGTTTAATTTTTTTAATTATAAATTATCAAAATTGCACTACATAGATTTATATATATTTTTTCAATTTTTTTAAACTAATAATTTAAAAAGTTATAAATATAAAAATTAACTTATAGATTTCATATATACCACGAGACAAAATATTAAATTACTTAACATATTTATAATAATTTTTTTTTTTAATTTACAAAGTCTCATGCATAGCACGAGTTACAACTAGTCCATACTATATATTAAGCAAAATGGAATTTTTAACCCCAAGCCTTGTGGGAGCTCCAATCTCCCAATCTAAATTTCCTGATTTTTTGATTTAAAAAAAAAAAAAAACCTTAGCATTTATTAACTTCTCCCAACCCCCAAGTTTTACCCCCATAATAACACTTTAATGCATTCAGAACAAGTATAAAAAAAATTCTTTAAAATCCAACACATATGAATTTCTTGAAAAGTCCAAACACATATGATTATTATCCCTCGTAAAAGCACTTTAATGCATTAAAAATAAGCATAAAAAAAATTTCTTGAAAAGTCCAACACATATGATTATTATCAAAATATTAAACTTTAATATAATATAATTAAAAAAGAAAAGACATTTAATTCCTTGAAAAGTCTAATTGTCACGCCCCCAAACCGGCCCTAGTGGTTTAGTGCCGTGATGGCTAGTAATCCAAGATTACCGAAGGCCAACTTTCAAAAGTTTAACACAATCAGAGTATAGTATGCGGGGCTCACAAATGCGGAAACAATAAGTCAAAATACAAGTGGTTCATAAGAGCAGTGCATAAGTTCAATGAAATGGCATACATCTTTACAACTTGAATATAACAAAGCAAAATACGTATTACATCTTGATCAAAAGGCTTCTCTAGCCGGCATATACAAAATACAGTGATTACAAGCCAAGAAGCATGATTTTCAAGATTCGCCGACGTAAAAGAAATGACATCGCCAACGTGAATACAAAACAAGCCGACAAAAATCAAGGATCCAAAACAGTCTTTCAAAAACACATTCTAGGTGTCGCCGACGTCCTGCTCATTACCTACATATATATAGAGAGGGTGAGCTTGGATACTCAGTGAATGGTACAAGTAATAAAGGTTTTGCATGAATATAGCCGAAGTCTTGTCCAAACAAAACATGCCAGAACCTTACGAATATTAGCCGAGATCCTTTCAAAGCAAAACACATCAAAACTTTATCAAAACAAGGGATGAACCGTATTCATCTATCAAAGTCTTACAAGTCTCAAGGGATGCTTACTGACATCGGCAAAACACAATCAGGCTTTCCGAACAAACAAATCCACGCGGTAACCCGTCAGTGGCAAAACAAAGACTGCACGATCCGTAATCAATTAGTCACAGGTGCTGCGAAAGTTTATAGTCCTCCAGCACAAGGGACTGGTGTTACTTAAGCCAGTAGCTCTTTTTAACACGATGGTCTTGTGTTACTTAGGCCCGTAGCTCGCTTTAACGCGATAGTCTTGTGTTACTTAGGCCCGTAGCCCGCTTTAACACGATAGTCTTTCCAAGAAAGGACCGTATCCTTTTATACTTAGTGCTGCGAAAGTTTAGAGTCCTCCAGCACAAGGGACTTTTCAAGAATGACATCAAAACAAAGCTTATACTTGATACATCAAAATAGAGCTATTCATTCATGCTTAGCAAATACTTTCATCAAAACAAAGCAAGGCAAGATTTATCAAAACAGTATAACATAGCTTTATTAAAAGCACCACTCACATAGATCTCCTCGGGTGTAGGCTCAAAGCAAAGATAAAGGACCTCAAAACTCGAATCCAACGGTTCAACCCTCGAAGATCAAGCTTGGAAGATCTATTCTCTCACTCTAAAACTCCTTCTCCCTCTTCTAGAGTTTCTCTCTCTACAAGAACAAGACTTGCAACAAAATGATACAAAAGAATGATATGCTCACAGGTCTGCCGGCTGACTTAACCTTCAGCTCGGACACGTGGCGCTATCGGGTTGGTTCAACTCAAAAGGTGATTGATTGATAAGACAAGTCTATGACAAAACGTATGCAACAAGCTAGTGCAAGACACATCGGCAAGTAATGACATCGGCTAAAGTTAAAGCTTCGGCAACAGGATAACAAAGACATCGGCTAGGGAGAACGACACTTGACTAAGCTGTGCCACACCTTGGCTGGGGTGTGCAACACCTCGGTCTAGGCCATACTTGCCCAAGGACAAGGATTACTAAGTGCAAAACATCTCGGCAAACAAAGCCCGAGGTGAAGATGGGGTCAACCAAGTGGTTCCAAAACAATTCTAAGTACAAAGGTTCAGAGGTGAACTAAGCTCAAGATGACCTCGGCAACACGCCAAGCAAGGAACAAAATCATACAAGCAACACTTAAACAAAACAAGGCAAGGCAAAACTTGTAAAACAACATAACAAGACAAGATCATGCATGAATGTATGCAAGTATGACGAGAGTAAGGTGAGGGTTGCTACACTAATACATATGATTATTATCAAAATATTAAACTTTAATATAATATAATTAAAAAAGAAAAGACATTTAATTCCTTGAAAAGTCTAATTGTCACGCCCCCAAACCGGCCCTAGTGGTTTAGTGCCGTGATGGCTAGTAATCCAAGATTACCGAAGGCCAACTTTCAAAAGTTTAACACAATCAGAGTATAGTATGCGGGGCTCACAAATGCGGAAACAATAAGTCAAAATACAAGTGGTTCATAAGAGCAGTGCATAAGTTCAATGAAATGGCATACATCTTTACAACTTGAATATAACAAAGCAAAATACGTATTACATCTTGATCAAAAGGCTTCTCGAGCCGGCATATACAAAATACAGTGATTACAAGCCAAGAAGCATGATTTTCAA
>NW_021027751.1:88312-105298 GCF_004153795.1 Camellia sinensis
GATCTCATTTTTTAAGTTAAAAATGGTTATTTTTAATCACACTTTTTAAGTGTGATTAATAACATTTAGATCACATCTTTTAAGTGTGATTAAAAATATTTAGATCACACCTTTTACGTGTGATCTTTGGAAGTGTGATTAAAAATATTTACATCATATCTTTTAAGTGTGATTAATAATATTTACATCACATCTTTTAAGTGTGATTAATAACTAATAAAATATGTGATAAAAAAAGGATTCGACATATTTGAAAAATAATCAATATTATTTTTGTATGCACATTTGAAGAATGTAATACACACTATATATTATATTTTGAATCATAACCACATATTGAATAGAATAACGTCATATATTTCATAAATGAAAATTAAATATTCAAAAGTATATACAAAAGAATTAAATAAAAAAAAATTAACTGTGTTTACATCTATTAAAAAATGAAAAAACTTAAAAAAACTAAGTTCTTTAATTCTTGGACCATATTTTGCATCTCTCCCAAAAATTTCTAACCTGAAAAATGAAAACACAAATTAATCCAGAAACCACTGATGCATATGAATAAACTAAAAAGTTAATTCAGCAAACTAAAATAGGAACATTAATCATTTCTGTTTGATCTTAATCATTTTGGAAGTAACTTCCCTGTTAACAATTAGATGCCATAGCAGCTCAGTGTCAATGACATTGTAATTAGGAGGTCACTAATGAGCACAGTATTTAAAAATGATAAATCTCAATACAGCTTATGTACGATCTTTTTGTGAATATATATTATTATTGCTGTTGAACCATAATTTTAGGTACTCATAAATAAATAAATAAAAACTCAAGAAACCTTTGGTGCCTTGGGGGTTCCTTGAGCCTTTGAAAACACTATTCCTCCATCCCCCCTCCAGCCACTCCCTTACCCCCTTTAGCCACCCCTTCCCTTCCCGGCGACTACTTCACCCTTCCCGCAACTCACCAAACATGTTTTCTTATTTTTGTTAGTATTTGTTTGGAAAACTTGTGTATATTAAACATGTTTTTAGTTTTTGCTTTTTTTTTTTGGGACAATATGTTTCCTGCTTTTTGTTTACAAAGAAGAAACAGAAAATTAGTTTGAGAGTAAAATATAATGTTAAATACTAATTACCAATGGATGTAATGAGAAAACAAAGATGGAGCAGAGTCACATAAAATACCATGGTCATCATAGTCTCCTGCAGTCATGGTGACTAACAAACTGTTGTTGACAAACTCAGAATCCTCAAGCTTAGGAAGAGATGTTCTTGCTGAGTTACTATTTGATCCATCTTTCTTCCTCTTATGCTGAGCAGCTGCCCCTATTAGCTTCATCCTCAATTTACTTGGAGATATTATACCACCCTACATTACCCATTTATTTATACCACCAAAAAAAATTTAAAAATCAAATACCACAATCAGGAAAAATACCCAAAAAGATAAAAAAAAATAAAATAAAATTCAACATTGTAATAGAATCATTTGAACACTAAAGCCCCCCACTCAAGAATTTCATTCAAACACCATAATGGGTTCTCTTATCTTACTAATTCAAAATTTGAAAGATTTGTTTAAACAAAAATCAAATATTTGGGAAACCCATCAAGAATTTCTCTAAATTTCTTCTCTGCTGTTATTTAGGTCAAGAATTTCTTCTTCTTCTTTATCTAATAATGGATTGGATCACCTAATGACTAAAACTATATATTATTTTCTCTGCTGTTATTTTTCATATCTAATTTACTCTTTGTTAATTTCCCTAGCCTTAAAGCATTGTCACCTAGAGGTCAAGTTTGTGTGTTCTTTCTTGTGTGTTTGTTCTTCTTGTGTTTTGAGTCTTACCGATTATAGTTAGGCATTATGGATTGCTAACACCTTTGACATGTATGAACAAATTAAGTGGCTTTACTAAATGTGTCGATTCCCATCTCTTTCATTGATCATGGTAAACCTCATTCTTCTAGACTTGAGATGAAAGAGCTCAGCAACACTCAACAATCTCCAAAAATCATAGAATTAACATATCATCTCTTATATCACACCTCTAAGTAGGATTAATCATTGATTGGATTCACCACAGAACTGTTATGGTTCTTGAATAAATGCAATTAAGAACACAATCCCAATCCTACTGCACTCAAGGAAGTGCAAGTGTGTTTCCTTTTCAGATATCTTTCAAATTACAATGATTTACTTTATGAAGTATAAACAAGTATGTTCTTTCTATAAGAAAAAACACAAATAAATGAGTCAAAATGAAGAGAAAACCTCAAAAAATAAATAAACAAATAAAAGGGAAAGAAGAGAGCAGTTACAGAACTAGATGGTCTGGTCAGAAATATCTCAAGAAGCTTTACTCATCCCGTTGAGAATTACTCATCCCTGTTGAGAATAACAATTGTTACAACAACGATAAAAAGAAACTTTGAAGTAGCCAAATGAAATGAATCTAGAACAACATTCGGAACAAGCAAAGGTAGAAATCTATGCATTAGAAAATAATGAACACTTAACTAATTCATACAATTGGAGTGTGATCTATTCAGTTTTACACCTGTACATATGTTCTCCCCTAACAAATTGAAACAAATGCTAGTTATGAAAACTATATAAGTGCTGCAGCCTGCAGGTGCTTTCCAATCCTCAATTAGTGCTACGTAATGTGAAGTTAAAATTGTAATTCAAACCATCAAATCCAAATAAACTTGGTGAAGAAACACACACACACACACACAAATTAAATTATTGGTTTCTCCCAAATAATTTGTTGTGCTGTGCTCTAAGTAGCACTGACACGTGACAAGGGCACAGCTTTGACACAAGGCCACATTGATTTTCAAAAAATTCACGACACGATATGTCTGGAACATTTTTAAAAATTATACTTTTATAAATTTATTATATGTCAACTATGTGAATAGCTTATTCAGAGGTAATGAAAAAAAACAAAATAACACTAATTAAAATTAAAAGGTTATAAATTTCATAACCTAAAAACATCAATATAACAATCACATGACAATTAATTGCAATATAAAGAATGCAAAATAATTGTAGAATATAGAAATACAAATGATGAATTCATTTTATTAATATTTGAAAATATATTCAGGTTCCACACGTAGAGTCCACATTTAGGTTCCACAAACATGTTGTTAAAGTAATCGGGACACCATCCAGTATACCAATTACACTAAAATAATATCCACGAACTGAAATTACAAGCGCACAACCACCAATCAAACATTTCGCAAATGCACTATAATTTAAACTATTCCTTGGCACTTTTAACTCAATATTTTAATTTAAAAATCAAAAAATCATTAAAAAAATCAAAAAAATCAACAACTTATAACAACTTTAAAAAAAAAAAAAAAAGGAGGTCAAATATTGTTTTTTCTCTATACTTTTTGTACATTTTTCTGTAAAAAGTCAACAAGTGATCCCAAATATAATTTTTTTACCTTATATTTTTGTCAAAAAATAAAAAAAATTACTAAAATAGCATGTTAGGTAGAAAGTTACATATAACTCTAAAACAGGAAAAATTACTCCCTCTAGTGTTTCTGAAATTTTAAAAATTAGAGTTCTAAAAAGAACGAAATGCTCAAGGATTGCTTGCGCATATTTACATTATCTCCATATGGAAGAAACTGAAAAATAAAATAAAATAAATTGATGCATAAATAAATGTAATTTGGTGACACCTATAACAGAAAATTGTCGATCATATGTTGTATCACATCAGCTCCGGCAGAATTCACACAGTAAGTTTTTACCTACACGAGCAGAACAAAAGAAAAAGGTCACTCATTAGAAATGTTGATACTACTATCTTTCCCAAACAAGAAGAGATGATAAACTACTTTCTTTCTCTTTTATCTCACTCTTATACTATCCAAACAAGAAGAAGATAAACTAGTACTACTATCATTTCTTTGTTTACTTCTCTCCTATTTTGCCAAATGGACTGAAATCTGATTGTGCTGACCCTCTTTTATCTAGAGAATTTGGATCCTCGGCCGCCCTTTTGGGCGGCAGTTCCCAGCAGCCCCCCCAAAACGACGTCGTTTTGGGGGGGCTGCTGGGAACTGCCGCCCAAAAGGGCGGCCGAGGATCCAAATTCGACTCGTATCCACCTCTCTTTTCCTCACTCCCTCCCTCTCGTCTCAATAGCTTATTTTTCTCTCTTATATCATATTTGGAGCAATCTGAGAAATTAATTAAAAGTTAATTTTCACTCAGTTTAGGTTATATTATTTCTTGTATTTTTTATACTTAAAAAGACAGAAAAATTAAAAAATTAACTTTTAACCAGTTTATCAAATCACTTATTTATATCTCACGATTTGTATTCTCTCAATACTCCTTTACCTTCCTCAAGATTAAACTGGTACTTAGGGATGCAAATTTAGCCCAGGTCGGGCTTTTCGGGCTCCCGTCAAAATTCAAGCCAGACCGGGCTGACCCACGAGTCAAAAAATTAGACCCAAGCCCAGGCCTAAGCCTAGAGAGTATTTGGGCCTTGGGCGAGCTGGTGGGCTTGGGCCTGAGCTTGGGTCTAGGCTCGGGCTTGGGTGGGCTTAAATAATTTTTTTTGTTTTTTTATTTTTTCTACCAAAATTTTATTATTTTTCACTAAAAAAAACACTGGATCTCGGGCGGGCCGGGCCTTGAGTGAACCTTAAGCAGGCCGATGGGCCAGGTTAAGCTTCAAACTGATGGCCTAGGGCCAGGGTCTCGGGCTAGGTTCAGGCCCAAACTGGCCTAAACGAGCTGAGCCCACCCCGGGCCACGGGCGGGCTTCGAGTCGTCCACGGGCTGCGGGCCATTTTTACACTCCTAGTCTTGTCGTATTGACATACTCATATCATACTCGTACCAGTATTTATACCCGCACATGTGCTTGATAGTTGTAGAGGTGGATAGACCTGAGGTGTTGAAGAAGAAAGAGTGTGAAAATTAGGGAATAATCAAGAATAAATATTTTACTTACATATAGAGCTCAGAATAATTGGACAATCTGAAATGATGGTAATGAAATCATATTGAACTTCAAATCCTCAAGAGCATAATGAAAATTTCATTTACTTGTATAAAGTTCTTCACCAAATAACTGTTCTAGAACTTCTAGTATTACCTCTTCAATTTCTCTTTTCCATTTTCTTTCCACTTGCTATAACAAATCAGGTTGTGTGTGTTGTGTGTGTGTGTGTGTTTTTCTTCCAGTTTTGACTAAACCAAGACATGCTAGTTCGAAGCCCAACCTTGTTTCACACTGAAATTCATTTTCAGTTCTTTCATTCTTTTCACTAACTGGTATATGCTAGAACAGTCTGTATGCTCGGAAATTGAGCTAGCCCGATACACCTAAAACAATCCGGTACAAACCAGAAAATTAACTGGAACTGTGTTGAGTCTCCATTATTCTAGTTTCCTGTTAAAATGGTATGTACCAGCTGGTACAACATGGTGTTGAGCGGGATTCACAATATTGCCAGTAACTTTTTACTCTCTTTCACAATTCCAGAAAAACTAAATATACAAGTGAAATCTACATTTAAAATGAAGGAAAAACCTTTTTTATTTTAATTTTTAACTTGGTTTTTTAATGGGAAGTAATGGTTCTTGAATCTTGTAAGATTAGTGCTGTAGAACATGAATAACATTGACAAAAATTTGGTAACTAACCTTCCATATCAATGGTCTTGCATACATTGACTTGGCCCTCTAAAGACATTTCTTCTTGAGTATTCACAAGTTTTGCTAACTCCCATTTACGACATGCGGGTATTTGTCAATTCTTGACAGATTTTGATGCTGAAAAAAAAGTAAGAAAAAAAAGTAAGAAAATTTGGAAACACAATTCTAAAGCTCCATAAAGATTAAGAATTACCTTTGGGAGCTCACTTCAACGCCGCAGTGATGATGTACTCCATCCAACAAGATCTAAGAGGAAGTGTTAAATTCTTCACATAAATTAGAGGATTTCAAAAAGAAGAAAATTGGAACAGCCTAACTAGTTTTTCATGTATTGCTTGAGCATATGTTTAAATGTCCTGACATTTTATCTCCAAATATTTTACTACATAAACAAGTAAAAAATAATAAACAAATGTATATAGTATGGCAGGATACAATCATATCGTGCATTAGCGTAGGCAACCCGACGCCTAAAGGACCGTAGAGTAGATCTGCAGAGACAAGACAAGGAGTCAAGATAGGTTCTATATCATTTGCAGTCACAAAGAAACATTTGTTTGGCTTCTGATCAGAATCTATTAAATTCACGAGGGCTCACGTAATGGAAGATCATCAGTATCGTTGGCCATTTGAAGTAAAATAGGAGGTTTTTCATTATCACCATCTCTCAAGAATAAATGTTTCCCTGTTCTTCCAAGCAATGATGATGCATGAGCAGCTGCTTTCTCCAGGGAATAAAAGCCGCAAAATGAAAATATATCCTAAAAGAAGAATGATATATATACATCCTAAAAAAATAAAAATAAAAATAGAAACTCGCGGTTCTCAGCATTTAACAAAATCCAAATGAATTACCAACACCAAATGAAGATTTATAAAAATAAAAACTAATGAAAAGAAAAATAGTGTTCTGCAATAAGGATTCAAAAACCAAATTCATAAATCTATTAGATGTCATGACTGCCACATTCAAATGCTCAGATCAAAATTGTCCACATTTATTTGTTTTTGTGAGAATCCAAATATTCAACATCATCAAATCTTGATAAGAAATAGAGAGAAAAATAATAAAGAGGAATTCAGGACTAATACAAAGCCCAATACAGTAATCATCTTCCGATATCAAGATCAAAACGTATGAACATCATAATCACCAGTTACAAACCTTCAAAAACAAAAACAAAAATAGAAAATAAATTTATAAAAATGATATTTTATAATTTGAGAGTGAAACAAATAAGACCATTAAGCAACTGACAGACTGACCATCCAATCTCTTACAATACAAAGAAGAAGAAACAGAAAACCCAATTGAGATTATTACCCAAATCTGATGAATCTTTAGGTCCAAAGAAGAGAGAGAAAAGTCAAAATAAAAAAGAAACCACTCCAAAAGTTGATACTATTCAAATGAAAAAACAAAGACAACCCACAAAGAAAAAAAAGCCCCCAAAACATCCCAGGAATTTATAGACAGTTGATCTGGTGACTTGTGAGTCCACAAGATCCTCAATAGCAATTTCATTTTCCAAAACAATAAACAAGATCCTCAATAGAAAAGTGAAGAAACTGAACCTTCTGAGCAATCTGAGATTACTTGTGGACTTCACGAGCCTCTTTCTTTCGTTTGCGCTCAAAATGATCATGGCGATAGCCATTTCTCTTCCTGTGAAGCTCTATGTAATCTCCTTGAGGCTTAACAAATCTTAAGAGATTAGGGGTTTTGGGTTTTGGGCCCCTCGGGGGGGGGAATGGAAAAAAAAAAACGGGAATGAAAAAAAAAAAAGAGAGAGACAGGGGTGGATAAAAAAAAATTAAAATCTTTTGTTTTTTTGGGGTCACAAATAAAATTTAAACAACAAAACAATGTCATTTAACTTCTTTTTTTTTCGTTTAATTTTTTTTTTTTTTTGTGACGAGGGTTGCTGTCGCTAAAAAATTTTATTTTTTGTTAAAATAATTTTTTTTTTTGGTAGTTAATGAAAAAAAATTCATTTTTATTTTAATTACAAAAATATTATTATTATTTTTTATTTGGTAGAAGTAGGGGTAATATTTTAATGAAATATATTTTTCACTAAAATAAAGTTAATTTTCTGTGGTCAATGAAAAATATTTTTCTATGGCCTATTTTTTTTGGTTACTAAAAATCATGAACTATTTTTTTGTGGTAGAGGAAAGGGAGCGACATTAGTGATGGAGGTGGTGGATAAGAGATGATGGTGGTGGTGGCAGTGATGGCGAAAGATATTAGTGGTGAAGTTGTGGTAGCGATAGTGTAGATGGAGTGGCAGGGTTGAAGGAGAGGTAATGGTAGTAGTAGTGGCAGTAGTGGTAGTGGTGGTAGTGGAGTGGTGGCGATAGTAATAGTAATGGTAGTCGTAGAGATGAAGTGGCGATAGTGGAAGTAGTGGTGGTAGTGGAATAACGTTTGCAGTAGTGGTGAAGGTGGTAGAAGAGATGGGTGGTGAGAGAGAGAGATGAGTGAGAGACAGATAGAAGAGAGAGAGAGAGAGAGAGAGAGAGAGAGAGAGAGAGAAACAGGGACAGAGTGATGAGTGAGAGAGAGACAAAGTGGTTGCTAAAAGTGCATTTTCTTGTAGTGGATCGATAAATCGAGAGGGAGCTCAGTAAATAGAGAAGACGGGAGGGAGAGAGTGAGCAACGCAAACACAGTGGGAGAGAGAGAGAGAGAAAAAAAGAAAGAGATAGAGAGTGAGAGACAGAAAAAAGATAGAGAGAGAAGAGAGATGGGCGAGAGAGATAGAGAGAGACAGAGAGAGAAGAGAGATGAACGAGAGAGACAGAGAGAGATGAGAGAGATAGAGAGAAGAGAGATGAACGAAAGAGACAGAGAGAGAAAAGAGATGAGAGAAGAGGTAGATGGGTGAGAGACACAGAGAGAAAGAGAGACAGATAGACAGAAAGAAAAAAGTGATGAGTGAGAGAGAAAAAGAGAAGAGAGAGAGGAAGATGAAAAAATAGATGAAAAGATATAGACAAAGAGAGAGAGAAAAAAAAGAGCGAAAATAGATAAACGAGAGAGAGACAGAGAGAGATGAGCGAGAGAGATAAAGAGAAGAGAGACAGAGAGAGAAGAGAGACGAGAGAGATAGACAGAAGAGAGATGGACGAGAGACACAGAGAGAAAGAGAGAGAGAGAGAGAGAGAGAGAGAGAGAGAGAGACAGACAGACAGACAGAGAAGAGTGATGAGTAAGAGAGAGAAAAATAAGAGAAACAGAGACACAGAGAGAAAGAGAGAGACAGACAGACAGACAGAGAAGAGTGATGGGTGAGAGAGAGAGAGACAGAGAGATAGAAAGATGAAAAAATTGGTGAAAAAGTTCCGTGTCTAAAGCCTCCTTTTCTAGTAGTGAGTCGTCTCTTTCATTCATGGGTAGAATAGAGGTGCGGAGTTGGGAATTGTATATTTTATATAAAAATCAAATTGAAATATTTTATATAATCACACCTATTTAGGGAGTGTGATTAAAAAGTAGTAATGTATATATAATCACACTTTAATTAAAATGTTTGATTAAAAAATATATATATATTCACACTTATTTAAAAAGTGTGATTAAAAAGTAGTAGTGCATATATAATCACACTTTAATTAGAAGGTGTGATTAAAAAATATATAAATAATGTGAATCCGTGAAAACCCAGTTTTGTTGTAGTGAGGAGAAGAGACCTGTGTGTTTGTGAAATTCAACCTTGTTGGGGATGGAAAGAGTTGTCCTCTGTCATTCATGGGTGTAGAATAGAGGCGCAAATTTGGAAATTGTATATTTTATATAAAAATCAAATTGAAATATTTTATACAATCACACCTATTTAGGGAGTGTGATTAAAAAGCAGTAATGTATATATAATCACACTTTAATTAGAAGGTGTGATTAAAAAAATATATATATATAATCACACTTAATTGAAAAGTGACATAAAAAATAAATATTATCGCACTCAATCAAATTAAGTGTGATAAAAATATCAATCTAATTTTTTTATCACACTTCCAATAAAAGTGAGATCTTTTTTTTAGTCAAAGTGTGATCTTTAACTATTTTTGTAGTAGTGAGTGGAGTTTGCTGTGATGTGTTATGTGTGTGATAATATGGGGTGTGTTTATGGGGAAATTTTGACAAATGGCATTGTTGCATAACAGCAATATCAGGTGTCAATGATATTGGGGTTGGACTGTATGCTAAAGGATGCATGATGTGGATGTTGTATAAATTGGGTACTTAAATCAAATAAATAAATTCATATTAACTAACCACTTTGAATTTCAGAACAAGAACATACTGGAATTTACAGAAATTCGTAATAAAATAAAACTAGTAGAAGGAAGCAAACCGAAACCTGTGTGATACCATAGTGTCCTTAAAACAGATTAGCCGTTTCACCGTAGGTGCTGGAGGTACAGCGACTTCTGTCTCCTAAGATACAATGGTTTAGACCGACTAATGCAGAAGCACCTTCTATTAACTTTGGCGAACCGACAATGGCAGCACTCTCTCGCGCAGGAAGAAAATTATAGGAGGAGATTGACTTGACTCTAATCTGAGAGCAAAATTCTGTGTTGAAAACAAAGGAGATGAGCCTCCTTTTATATACAATGGGGGAGAGAGGAGTAACCTTCAAACTATGAAGGCTGACAACTAATGCCCATTACTCCTAGAGTAATAGACCAACTGATGGGAATTCAATGTGTGAGTTACACACACTATAACACACATATTTGCAGCAAACCTGGCCCAAAAAGATTAGGTTGGTGAACTACCAATCTAGCCCAGCCCAAACCCATAAGCCTCAAGCCTAAGCCCAAGGCCCAAGGTCCACAATCCACTACCCACAAGCCACGGGCCATGGACTCGGCTAGTCCGGGCAAGAGGGCGGGCGGCGCGCGCGCTTGTGGTAATTATGCTATAACCAACTTGGACCATAGTCTTGGCTCAAGCCTATCTTTGAAACATCCATTATTCCCTTCCTTTGGAAAATTTAGATGCCCCAAAAGGCTTATACCCTTATCAAAATCTTGAGGCTTAAATACCCATCAAAGCTTTCCTTTACAATCAATGTGGGATTGGTAGTTATACATAATTTCCAAAACCTCATTCACGAGGCCATCTTTATGAGACAATTTCTCATTCAATTCTCAATGGTTTTTGGTCATTCTTTTTATGGTGTAAAGATCTTATTACAAAGAATCTAAACCCATTTAATCCCACCTCAATCAATGGTTGGGGCCTACTTTAATGTCACATTAAAGTTACCAAAAACTCATGTTTTTCAACAATCCACCACATGAATAAAAATTAACCGAATAAAGAAAACGGACAATGTTTACAACAAAGATTCGGAGAGAAAGCACATAGACTAACCTTGCATCGGAAAAGGTAGTTGTAGGCCTTGACCTTTTCGTAGTGAAAGCCTGTCATATTTACTGGCTGACCAGTGAACGTAATGTCTGGAACTGTTCTACGGTTTGTGTAAACCGAGACAATAGACCTCACACAGGAGTTAGTCTTATCATTGTTCTTGTTCTCACTTGTATGTCTGGTATGGCCCTGGAACACTAGTCTGGTTCAGTGAGTGTATTTAAAGAATTCGGCCTTACCAATTCTTAAAGAAACGGCCCCACTAAGGTATCTCATTATACCACGGTTGATTATCCATATCACTTAGGTTATTAAAAGCATTAGCTTAGCCTTCCATCCCCACAGGATATCACTGTACAATGGAATGGGCAAGAAGATTTACCTCTTTAGTGGCTCACCTGTTACACAAAATTAGGTTGTCCCTTTGAACTTAGATTTTGGGATCTCCAGTCAACTTGGTTGGGTTTTCTGTTCCGGTAACATTACTAAAGGCTTTAACCCCATTCATCTTGACGATGTTTCTACTAACGCTCAAGTTAACCCTCTGGTTGGCGGATCCGCAATGTTGTCTTTAAACTTTACATAGTCTAGAGAGACAACTCCATTAGAGAGTAGTTGTCGCATGGAATTATGTCTACGACTGATATGTCTAGACTTTCCATTATACATATGACTCTATGCCCGTCCAATTGCCGATTGGCTATCACAATGAATATAGATAGCAGGCACAGGTTTTGGCCAACGTGGAATATCCTCAACGAACTGGCGAAGCCATTCAGCTTCTTCAGTTGCCTTATCCAAAGCAATAAACTTAGATCCCATCGTTGATCTCAATATACACGTTTGCTTGGAAGGTTTCCAAGACACGGCTGCCACTTCGAGGGCAAACACATAACCACTAGTGGATTTGGAGTCTTTTATATCAAATATCCAATTAGCATCACCATACCCTTCTAGTACCGCTGGGTATCTAGTATAATGCAGCCCATAACTCTGGGTGTAGCGTAGATAACCTAACACCCGCATAATGCTCCTTCAATGAGTAGTATTCAAATTACTCGTGTATCTACTAAGCCTACTAACAAAGTAGGCTATATCCAGCCTTGTACAACTCATCAGATACATCAAACTTCTAATGAATCAAGAATACTCTAGCTGAGAAACACTCTCACCATTGTTCTTGGTTAAATGTAGACTTAAGTCTATTAGTGTCCTAGACACACTTGTATCTAATTTATCAAATTTCTCAAGTATTTTCTCAACATAGTGAGACTGAGAAAGTACAATACCACTAGATGTTCCGGTAATCTTAATACCCAGAATAACATCTGTAAGGCCCATACCTTTCATGTCAAACTTGGTGTGATAACCCTGGTTCGTGTCATGCTAATTAATCTTGATTATGATTGTGATTATGTGTTTGACATGATTTTGAGCGCCATTTATGTGAATATATGTGGTTTTGAATTT
Organism: Camellia sinensis; assembly: GCF_004153795.1. Lineage (NCBI taxonomy): Eukaryota > Viridiplantae > Streptophyta > Magnoliopsida > Ericales > Theaceae > Camellia > Camellia sinensis. Next base: position 100,884 of record NW_021027751.1, read on the forward strand.
CTATCTGTTCACCGTAGGAAAATCTGTTTGATTATCTGTTTAAAATTTAAATTGAAGGCCTTATCGGCCACAGAAACCGAAATCGACTATGCCATTGTGATTAGCATAATTTTTAGAGCCTATGGTGAAATTTAATTGAAAATTGATTTAGATCAAAATAATTAAATTCAGAACGATTAATTAAGCACCATTACTTAGCTCTAATCAAATTTGATTAGGCCATCTTATATAAAGGCCTATATAGCCTTATGTTATTGTTTTGAACTCACTTTCTCTCATTTGGCTGAGATTTCTCTAGAGAGAAAGAGAGAGAGGGCCGGTTCTAGAGAAAGAAGAGTAGGAATTATGCATTTTGGTTCAAGTTTGTGAATTTGGAAAGCTACACTTAAGATTTAACTAGAATTTGTGAAGATTAAAGCTCCTAGGTGAGTAAATTCATGAGTTTGAGCTTGTGATTTTGTGAATTCAAGATTAAATGGTAATTAAGAACACAAGTTGTGTTGATTTTGATGAGATTGAAGTTTATATGCACATGCATGCATAGAATTGCTATGAATTGCCATGAATTTGCATAATCTAACATGTAGCATGTCAATTATAAAAGATTGAGAGTTGGATCATACATGCAAGCATGGTTTTGTTGAGTTTCATGAGAATAAACACCATTTATACCATTTGAAATAGAAATGAAGTCAAAAATTGACATGCATGTTTGATTATTAAAGGTATGGAGCTTATATAAGGTTTGAATGCATGAGTTTTGATTACACAAAAGAAATGTTGAATAATTTGAGAATGTGACCATGATTTTAAGCAATTGGCCTCATATTGCTTGTATACTCATGATATATCATGTGTTTCCCTATTTTTTGTACCTTAATTCGAGCTTTAAAGCCTTTGAATATCAAATTTGAGCCTCAAGAATAGTTCTGGAAAACCCAGAATTTGGCATGTCCGCTCGAGCATGAAATGCGAGCTCCCAGAATTTTTGTAGACATTGATGTCCGCTCGAGCGGGGACATTCACGCTCGAGCGGGGAGCCATGTAGTGTAACTTTCAGCTCGAGCGTCTGAATTCACGCTCGAGCGTAAAAATGAGGCAACCAGTATTTTTGCAGACCAAAGAGGGTCCGCTCGAGTGGGGAAACCTGCGCTCGAGCGGGGAGCCCTATTTCAGAAAATTTATAAAGATGTTTTGTGTTTTATTTTCCGTTCTCTTCCATTTCTGAGCACTCTTAAGCATGTGTTGAACATTGTAAATGGATTAAGAAGATAATAAAGAAGCCTAAAAGGAATGCACAAGTTAAGAACGGATTGAATCGTTTGTGACCCATATGTGTTATGTAATGTGTAGGGTCGAGCTCAAGGGCAATCCACCAGCAAAACACTGTGAGTAATATCTTAGTAAAGATATTTTCAAGTATGTCACTTACCAAATGCTACTTCTGTATGAGCTCCATGGATTTGTTGATTTGAAATATGAATGAGTATTCTATATGCCTAATTTGTATAAGGTCGTTTGATACGTTTGATATATTTGAATTGGGCCAAAGGCTGTCAGACGTGAATGATTGGGCCAAAGGCCGTTAGACATGAATGCAAAGATGGGCCAAAGGCCGTTTGAATATGTCATTTGATATGTTGAAATACCGTGATGGGCCAAAGGCCGTTTGAATGAAAGGGATCATGATCATGAATATGAAATAGGCACGGATATGAATATAAAGAGAATGGGCCCAAGGCTATTTGATACGCCTGATATGTTTGAATTGGGCCCGAGGCCGTTTGATGTGTTCGAATTGGACCAAAGGTCGTTTTGAATAGAGAGTTGGTTGGACCAAATGTCGTTTCGTATAGATGGACGTGAGGTCGTATTGTTTTATATAAGAATTGGACCTGAGGTCATTTTGCATATGGACATGATGTGTTGGACCTAAGGTTGTTTTGCTTCGTTGAGATTTGTAAATCTGGTGTGAATGAGAATAGTGGTTCAAATATGTACATTATAAGTATGATTCATTTATGAACGAATCTCATTCATTAAACTCTTTATTTTGATATTATTCACTGGGCGTTAGCTCACTCTCATTTATATATATGCAGGTGAGCAAAGGGACATTCAACCCTAGCCTTAGTGGAATTTAAGAAGGAACCCAAGTTTTGTGAAGTCAGCCCGGGTGCCTCACGCAAGAGGCTTTGTTACGATCTTTTGCTACTTCTATTGGTCATGATAGACCGTTTATGTGTATAGGCTTTTGAGTTAGCTGATTATGTGTTTGAATGATCCTGGGTATAGAAGATGTTAACTACTGATGTGTGGTGTGAGTTGTTATTAAGTATATGTGAAATATTTTGACATGCCATGTAAGCATAGCTCATTGGACAAAATTTTTAAGCTTGCTTCCGTTTGGCCCCTTAACTCTGATGGAATATCTTTGTTTTGGTTTGAGGCCGTAGGTAATCCCTCGATTACTGGCCGGTTATGACCTTAATCCATAGGGGCGGGTTTGGGTCATGACACTTGGAGTTTAACAATCTCTTAGTAGTTCTAATCATTTCATCATTATTGCCAACAATGAGTATGCCATCAATGTATAGACACAAAATGACATAACCTCTGTCAATGTCTTTAACATATACGCACTTGTCACACTCATTGATGCTAAATCCATTTGACAACATAATGTTGTCAAACTTCTCATGCTATTGTTTAGGAGCTTGCTTTAAACCATACAATGACTTGATAAGCTTACAGACTTTCTTATTTTGTCCTGGAACTGAGAATCCCTCAGGTTGCTCCATGTAGATTTCTTTATCTAAATCTTCATTTAAGAAAGCTGTCTTTACATCCATCTGATGTATCTCCAGACTACGTAAAGCTATTATCGTAATCACTATGCGAATGGATGTAATCCTTGTCATAAGTGAATATGTATCAAAGTAATCCAGGCCTTCACGCTGCCTATATCCTTTGATAACTAGTCTAGCTTTATACTTATCAATTGACCTATCAGCTTTCATCTTTCTTTTAAAGATCCACTTACTCTCTAAGGCCTTACTGCCTGGGGGTAGATCAACCAACTCCCTAGTATGGTTCTGCAAGATGGAGTCAATCTAACTTTTGATTGCTTCTTTCCACAAAGGACTTTCAGGTGAAGTCATAGCTTCATGGAAAGTTCAAGGTTCTCCTTCTAACATATAAGTCAAGAAGTCCGGACCAAAAGACTTTGCAGTCCTAGCCCTCTTACTCCTTTTTGGCTCATCTACATCTTCAGCTTGATTATGAACTTGATCATCTAAGTGATCATTTGTTTGATTATCTATGTGATCATTGTCACATTCAACCTCTTCCATGGAACTTTGAATCCCATCTTGGAGATGACACGGAAATACATTTTTAAAGAAAGACATATTTCTTGATTCCATGATAGTATTCTTGTGTATATCTGGTATAACAGACCTATACACAAGAAATTGATATGCACTGTTCTTATGTGTATATCCAATGAATAAACAATCCACTGACTTCGGTCCTATTCGAACCCGCTTAGGCGTAGGCACCGCCACTTTTGTAAGACACCCCTACATTCGTAAGAATTTATAAGAAGGACTCATATGGGGTCTTGTCTACCTTCTTCCGGGGTACTTTATTTAGAATGTAATTCGCAGATAAAATTGCTTCCCCCCACATGTTCTGTGGCAATCCAGAACTTATCAATATTGCATTCATCATCTCCTTTAGCCTCCTATTCTTCCACTCAACAATCCCATTTGACTGAGGAGAATAAGGCACTGTGGTTTGGTGGATAATCCCAGATTAAGCACAAATCTCAATAAATGATGATTCATACTCACCACCACGATCACTTCTTAAAGCCTTAATCTTGTGGCCTAATTGATTCTCAACTTCATTCTTATAAAGAACAAACTTGTCAATAGCCTCATATTTGCTTTTGAGCAAATATACATAACAATACTTAGTGTAATCATCAATAAAAGTGATGAAGTACTTATTGCTACCATGTGATTGTATAAACTTTAAGTCACACACATCACTATGCACTAAGTCCAACGACTCTGAACTTCTTTCAATAGAATGAAACAAATATCTTGTCAACTTTGCTTCAACACAAGTTTCACACTTGTGTTTCGGATTAATCTTAAAAGATGGTATGTGATCTAACTTGATTAATCTACGTAAAGATTTAAAGTTCACATGTCCTAGTCTACCATGCCACAAATTAGAAGACTCAAGCATGTAAATAGAAGAAGATGCACCTTTATTCATCTTTGGGATAATAGTCATTACATTGAGTTTAAACGTACCCCCCAACATATAACCCTTACCTACATACACTCCGCTCTTGGTCAGAACGACCTTGTCGGACTCAAAGACCATGTGAAAACCATGTTTAC
>NW_021027751.1:119592-136482 GCF_004153795.1 Camellia sinensis
TGGGCGAATCCGTTGAGGCTGCGGCCTTGTTTTCTGTTGTTGCACAGCCTACACTTGTGACTCGAGTGTTAGAGGCTCAGAGAGGTGACCTTGAGGTAGAATCTCTCCGTGAGAAGATTTCCGGTGGGAAGGTTGAGAAGGGTTTGACGGTGTATTCCGACCTGAGTGTGAGATACCGAGACCGTTCTGGGCGCGTGTATGCTGTTACCGCGCAGGATCTTGTGCCAGCACCATCAGTTGTGAGAGGTACCTTTTTGTTTTGCAACTCGGTTGCTAATGTTTTGATTGATACGGGTGCATCTCATTCCTTTGTGTCTGCTGCATTTGCATCTGTTTTGGAGTTGGAGTTAGCACAGTTAGCATCTCCTATTTGTGTAGTGTCACCTCTTGGGGTGAATTGATTTTGAAACAAGGTGTTAGGGGTATTACATGTAAACATTCAAGCCTAGGGCTTTACTTGTATTTGAGTTAGAACTCATACTTTTGTGTCCAAGTGTTTGCTTGGAAAGATGTAAGCCCATAGGGCATTTAATTTGATATTACATGTAATGCTTTCATTTAGTAATACTCTGATGAATGAGATAATGAATTGTTTTCTTTTAATATTACATGTTAATGATATATATATATATAATGGGTTTATTTTGAGGGCGTTACAACTTGGTATCAGAGCGTACCGGGTTTGAATACTTTGGGTACGTGGGAAGTGATTAGTATCACAATGGGTTCGTCTCGTTTGATAGAGACTTAGTGTAATGTTATATGCTTACATGATAACATGTTTATGTGACTATGTGGGTATGGAATGTAGTTCCTTGGATGTTGATTGGACCCTTGAGTTTCTAGTAGTCTTGTTGGAAAGGCACTTGATCAATGCTGCTTCCAACCGGAACTATAGGAACGTTTCGGGACTATTATCATCCAGGAATGAAATTCGTGGGTGCTTATGTGATTATGTGCTTATGTGGACTGAATTATTGTTGTCCCATGCATTAGGCCGCAAGTGTTTAGCTTCGACACATTTATTAATGTGCTAACGTCTTTGTTTACTTTATTAGGATGTCAGGACGAGGACGAGGGCGCGGTAGGCGTGGTAGGCCGGGTAGGCAGGAGGTGCCTGTGCCAGAGGAGGTTCCGGCAGTACAGGAGGGAGTTGGCCAAGCCAATGTGGCTTTTTAACATTGGTAAGACTCTGATGAACTGTTTCCTTTTTAACATTGCATGTTGATGATATATATATTTAATGGGTTTATTTTTTTGAGGGCGTTACAGTTCACATCACTATATTAGATGAGAGATAATTTTACGAAAAGGTGTTATGAATGTTCACATCAGATGAGAGAGAATGTTCACATTATTTTTAATGTGTTGTCAATTAAAAATATATTCACATTATATAATAATATAAAATAATAACTACAATGTTATTTAATTTGTGTATGAAATTTCCTGTGCCTTGGTCCTTTCCCTTTTCTTTCCTCTCCCCAACATTAAATATCAATATTAAATATATGGGCATAAGAGTCTAAGAAAATAATGTAAATCAAGAAAAAAGGACTTTATGGAATAAAAGTATAAATACATGAGACTAAGTGGGTTAAAAAATTCCTTCATGGACTTCTTGGGTTAGAACACTTCTAAATGGGATTTATCAATAAAAATCCCTTTAAAATATCACATGTCTATATTTTGTTTTTTACTAATTATCATTTATTATGCCTCATCATATTTCTTAATCACTCAACACAAAATCATAATATCTCACTTTTTTCACCAATCATAATACTATATATGGCCATATTCCAAGAGTACCCAATAATAATTTTTCACCCTAAAATCCACCTTCAATGATGTGTCTAATAAGTATCAAATTTTGATTTATCAAATTATGTGTTTGAAAATAAATTTTAAATTGTATTGAAAATCATAAATTACTTAGATAGTGTTTGGTTCACTAAAGTGAATTAGAATGGAATTATCATTTTATCAAAATATTTATTTCTATGTTTGGTTAGATTTTCAAAAATGATGATAACTACATTACAAATAAAATCATCTTTTACCATTTTAAAGAAATGATAATTCCTTAAGAAAGCCTAAAGAATCATCATTCCATCTCATCTTATTCTAATCAATCAAATAGGCGATCAATTTTTTTTCTCTCTTTTTATTGGATTTATTTATTTGTTTATTGTTTTAATGACTTTAAGCCCTTTTACTGTTTTTTAGTCAAAAAGTTAAATTATCAAATTAGGCTTGGCCTTGTTTGGGGAATTTGAATTTTGGTTTATGTTAGGTCCCTTATGTTGCCAATTCCGTGAACAAACACTTTTTTCCATGAAATCTGTAGACTGTTTTTGTCATACACCGCTCAAGCGAAGTGATGGTGGCTCGAGCGAAGAATACTTGGTTCTAGAAGTTTGAACTGTCTGGAAAATTACTGAGAAGACTTAATGTTCGCTTGAGCGAACCTTTTGGTGGTTCAAGCAAAGGCACTTAAGGAAAACACGCGTTTGAGTCACATTACTCAAGCGACCATTCCATGGCTCGAGTGGTCTTCGCGGCCCTGTTTGCTATAAAGCTACGAACAAGTCTGATTCTAGGGTACGGTTTCCAGATCTTCTTCTTGAGAGTTAGGGTTTTCATCAAGGAGTTTATATCATGGTTTAAGTAGATTATATCAAAGGGATTGTTTGATCATTCAATACAAAGAGTTTTTCTTTGGTGGAGCCCGAAGATTCAAGCGTGAAGGTTTTGAAGGAGTTCGAAGCAGCTTGTGGTCGTGTGAGACTCAGATTGTGTTGCCAAGGGTGGTTTGTTAGTACTCGGACGTCTTTCCCGAGGATCTTGTTGGTTTGCCACCACATCGGGAGATTGAATTCTCTATTGACCTAGTGCCCGGCACGGCACCGATTTCTATGGCACCTTATCGTTTTGCCCCAGCCGAGTTAGTTGAGTTGAAGATTCAGCTCCAGGAGTTGCTAGATAAGGGCTTTATACGTCCTAGTGTTTCGCCGTGGGGAGCACCGGCCCTCTTTGTTAAAAAGAAAGGTGGTGCTTTGAGACTTTGTATAGATTACCGGAAATTGAATCGGGCTACGGTTAAGAATAAGTACCCTATGCCCCGTATAGATGATTTGTTTGACCAGTTGAAGGGTTCCCGTTGTTTCTCTAAGATAGACTTGAGATCGGGTTATCATCAGTTGAGAGTCAGGGAGGAGGATATTCCCAGGACGGCATTCCGTACACGGTATGGCCATTATGAGTTCCTGGTGATGCCTTTTGGGCTCACCAATGCACCGGCAGTGTTTATGGATTTGATGAACCGGATATTCCGGGAATTCTTAGATCGATTTGCGGTCGTTTTTGTAGACGACATTCTTATCTATTCACCTTCTGATGAGGAGCACGAGGAACACTTGAGGGTGGCGCTTGAATTGCTTAGAGCCCATAGGCTGTATGCCAAGTTTGGGATGTGTGAGTTCTGGCTAGGGGAAGTCAAGTTCTTAGGCCATGTGGTGTGATGCCATTTGCGCTCACCAATGCACCGGCAGTATTTATGGATTCGATGAACCGGATATTCCGGAAATTTTTAGATCGTTTTGTAGTCGTCTTCGTGGATGACATCCTTATCTATTCACCTTCTGAGGAGAAGCACAAGGAACACTTGAGAGTGGTGCTTGAGTTACTTAGAGCCCATAAGCTTTATGCTAAGTTTGGGAAGTGTGAGTTCTGGCTAGAAGAGGTCAAGTTCTTAGGCCATGTAGTTACTGGGGAAGGAGTGTCTGTTGATACATCCAAGACTGAGGCAGTACAAGATTGGGCACAGCCTAAGAGTGTGTTTGAGATCCGCAGTTTTCTGGGATTAGCTGGGTATTATCGCCGGTTTGTGAAGGATTTCTCCAGGTTAGCTTCACCTTTGACTAGTTTGACCCAGAAGGGAGTCAAGTTTGTATGGAGTGAGACTTGTGAAAAGTCATTCCAGGAGTTTAAAGTTAGACTGACCACTGCTCCAGTCTTGATTATTCCGGAGAGGGGGTTGGGTTATGCAGTTTATTGTGATGCCTCACGAGAGGGTCGGGGTTGTGTATTGATGCAAGAAGGGAAAGTAGTTGCCTATGGCTCATGTCAGTTGAAAATTCACGAGCAGAATTACCCTACGCATGATCTAGAGTTAGCAGCTGTGATATTTGCCTTGAAGATTTGGAGGCATTATCTTTATGGTGAGAGATTCGAGGTATTCTCGGATCATAAGAGTCTGAAATATTTGTTTACACAGAAAGACTTAAACTTGAGGCAGAGGAGGTGGATGGAGTTCATAGAGGATTATGACTTTGAATTGCATTATCATCCGGGAAAGGCCAATGTGGTGGCCCGATGCCCTTAGCAGAGTTGGTGACATAGCTAGTATAGCCATCCGGAAATGGGAGATGTTGGGTGCACTTGGGGAGTTTGATTTGCTTCTGGGCGAATCCGTTGAGGCTGCGGCCTTGTTTTCTATTGTTGTTCAGCCTACACTTGTGACTCGAGTGTTAGAGGCTCAGAGAGGTGACCTTGAGGTAGGATCTCTCCGTGAGAAGATTTCTGGTGGAAAGGCTGAGAAAGGTTTGACGGTGTATCCCGACCTCAGTGTGAGATACCGAGACCGTCTGTTTGTGCCGGAGTCTTGCCGAGAGGAAGTACTCCGAGAGTTCCACTATGCACGGCTTGCGGTGCATCCGGGAGGCACTAAGATGTATTGGGATTTGGGTCGCCAGTTCTGGTGGCGGGGTATGAAGAGAGATGTGGCAGCTTTCGTATCTAAGTGCCTTACTTGTCAGCAAGTGAAGGCCGAACATCAGAGGCCAGCGGGTTTGTTGCAACCCTTGCCTATTGCCGAGTGGAAGTGGGAACATGCTACTATGGACTTCGTTGTGGGTCTTCCGAGGGCTCAGCGGGGTAGTGATGCTATTTGGGTGGTTGTAGACCGGTTGACTAAGTGGGCGCACTTCATTCCGATGCGCGTGAGAGATTCGGTAGATCATCTTGCCGCCTTGTACATTCGAGACATAGTGAGGTTACACGGGGTTCCAGTGACGATCGTCTCAGATAGAGATCCTCGTTTTACTGCCAGGTTGTGGCAGAGTTTGTAGAGTGCTTTAGGCACTAGGTTGACCTTTAGCACGGCTTATCATCCTCAGACTGACTGACAGTCCGAGCGTACTATTCAGATACTTGAGGATATGCTTTGGGGTTGCATTCTAGACTTTAGTGGATCGTGGGAGAGGCACTTGCCGTTGGTAGAGTTTGCCTACAACAACAGTTTCCAGTCTAGTATCGGTATGGCACCTTTTGAGGCCTTGTATGGCCGACCGTGTAGATCTCCTGTGTGTTGGGCCGAGGTGGGTGATGCACCTCTGTTGGGTCCGGAGTTAGTAAGGGAAACGACGGAGAAAGTTAAGCTTATCCGTAAGAGGCTTGTTACAACACAGAGTCGTCAGAAATCTTATGCAGACCGTAGGAGGAGACCTTTGGTGTTTGAGGTGGGTAATCATGTCTTTCTGAAGATATCACCTAGACGGGGTTTGATGAGGTTTGGGAAGAGTGGGAAGTTGTCCCCTCGATTCATTGGTCCGTTTGAGATCCTTGAGAGGATTGGCGAGGCTGCTTATCGTTTAGCTTTGCCGCCGCAGTTGTCCGGAGTACATGACGTGTTTCATGTGAGTATGCTTCGGAAGTATGAGCCGGATCCATCACATGTGTTGGATTGGACCGATTTAGTGGTTGATGAGGATATCTCGTATGAGGAGAGACCGGTTCGGGTCTTGGATAGGCGGGATCAAGTTTTGCGAGGCAAGACCATCCCTTTGGTAAAAGTTTTGTGGAAACATCACGGAGTGGAGGAAGCCACTTGGGAACATGAATTGGAAGTCCGCGACAAATACCCGGGCATGTTTATTAATTTGTAATCTTGTATTTAGATTTTGTAATATTGTAGAACTTAAGAGCTTTACATATGTCTTAAGTTGTGAAATATTGAGTTTGTTTTGGTACATGGGTGTATCTTGAAACTTGCTTCATTATAGAAGTTTAGTGTAATATTGCATCTGTTGGGTACATTGTTGAATTGGTTGTATATATCATGTGATTGAATATGATATGGAATTGTTAACATTGAAAGGAATAATGCATAATAATGACACAGATTGAGATTTATGTTGTGTTATATATTTAATATGAGATGCCTCTTGATAAAGGGATGAAATGACCAGTTTTGGGTCAAGATGTTTACTAATGCATTGCAAACAAAAATTTGTTTTCAAAAACTTATACTTAATTTCGGGGACGAAATTCTTTGAAGGGGGGGAGGTTATAGCGACCCCGGTCTTTTTCCATTTGATTATTGTATCCGGACTTAGGTTCCGTAGATTCTGTCACTGTATAATGGTTGTTGTTGTCCTTTATTTTCTCATTTGGAATTATAGGATGTGTTGGGCAGGTTTGTTTCAGGTTGGTTGGGTTTAGAAATCAAGTGTTGCTGTCCAGTATTTTGGTTCTTCGCTCGAGCGAGGAGTTTGTCGCTCGAGCTAGCTGTTGTTTTTGGTTCTTCGCTCGAGCCGGGGTTTGGTTTAGATCATTAAGGTATAGTGGTTTTTTGAGTCAACTTTCATTGTTAATTTTATGCAACTTCCATTTGTATTTTTGTTCGACTTGAATTTTTATTCATTTTCTTTTTCTATTCTATTTCCTTTTTTATTTAATTTCCAAATAGATCATTAAGGTATAGTGGTTTCATGAATGAACTTCCATGTTTAATTTTATGCAGTTTCCATTTCTAATTTTATTCAACTTCTATTTCTATTAAATTTCCATCTCCATTCAATTTACTTTTTGATTTAATTTTCAAATAGATCTTTAAGGTATAGTGGTTTCTTTAATGAATTTCCATGTTTAATTTTATGCAGTTTCCAGTTCTATTTTTATTCAACTTCTATTTTTATTCAATTTCCATCTCCATTCAATTTCCTTTTGTTTATTTAATTTCCAAATAGATCGTTAAGGTATAGTGGTTTCTTGAATGAACTATCATTTTTAATTTTTTGCAACTTCCATTTTTATTTTTATTTCACTTCCATTTTTATTAAATTTTCTTTTCTATTCAATTTCCTTTTTTATTTAATTTCCAAATAGATCGTTAAGGTATAGTGGCTTCTTGAATGAACTTTCATGTTTAATTTTATGCACTTTCCATTTCTTTTTTTATTCAACTTGTATTTCTACTAAATTTCCATCTCCATTCAATTTCCTTTTTAATTTAATTTTCAAATAGATCTTTAAGGTATAGTTGTTTCCTGAATGAATTTCCATGTTTTATTTTAAGTAGTTTCCACTTCTATTGTTATTCAACTTTTATTTTTATTCAATTTCCATCTCCATGCAATTTCCTTTTTTAATTAATTTCCAAATAGATCGTTAAGGTGTAGTGGTTTCTTGAATGAACTTCCATTTTTTATTTTATGCAACTTCCATTTGTATTTTTATTCAACTTCCATTTGTATTCATTTTCTTTTTCTATTCTATTACCTTTTTTATTTAATTACCAAATAGATCGTTTAGGTATAGTGATTTCATGAATGAACTTCCATGTTTAATTTTATGCAGTTTCCATTTCTATTTTTATTCAACTTCTATTTGTATTAAATTTCCATCTCCATTCAATTTCCTTTGTAATTTTATTTTCAAATAGATCTTTAAGGCATAGTGGTTTCTTGAATGAATTTTCATGTTTTATTTTCTTCAGTTTCCACTTCTACTTTTATTCAACTTCTATTTTTATTCAATTTTCATCTCCATTCAATTTCCTTTTTTTATTTAATTTCCAAATAGATCGTTAATGTGTAGTGGTTTCTTGAATGAACTTTCATTTTTAATTTTATGCAACTTCCATTTGTATTTTTATTCAACTTCCATTTTTATTCAATTTCGTATTCTATTCAATTTCCTTTTTTATTTAATTTCCAAATAGATCATTAAGGTATAGTCGTTTCTTGAAAGAACTACCATGTTTAATTTTATGCAGTTTCCATTTTCTATATTTATTAAACTTCTATTTTTATTCAATTTCCATCTCCATTCAATTTCCTTTTTTAATTAATTTCCAAATAGATTGTTAAAGTATAGTGGTTTCTTGGATGAACATCCATGTTTAATTTTCTGCAGTTTCCATTTCTATTTTTATTCAACTTCTATGCAAAGATAGGTATAGCGTGGGTAGTAATGGGTTGGAAATGACATTGGATTTTGGCGGCTGTGGGAGAGCTATGACTTTGTTGTCAATGAGATCTTGAATCTAATGACGAAGTCAGAAACAACAGTCAGTATCATGTCCAGGTTATTGGTAGAAGGCATAGTTGCAACTTCCATTTTTATTTTTATTCCACTTCCATTTTTATTAAATTTTCTTTTCTATTCAATTTTCTTTGTTATTTAATTTCCAAATAGATTGTTAAGGTATAGTGGTTTCTTGAATGAACTTCCATGTTTAATTTTATATAGTTTCCATTTCTTTTTCTATTCAACTTCTATTTCTATTAAAATTCTATCTCCATTCAATTTCCTTTTTAATTAAATTTTCAAATAGATCTTTAAGGTATAATGGTTTCTTAAATGAATTTCCATGCTTAATTTTAAGCAGTTTTGACTTCTATTTTTATTCAACTTCTATTTTTATTCAATTTCCAACTCCATGCAATTCCCTTTTTTAATTAATTTCCCAATAGATCGTTAAGGTATAGTGGTTTCTTGAATGAACATCCATGTTTAATTTTATGCAGTTTCCATTTCTATTTTAATTCAACTTCTATTTTTCTTCAATTTTCATCTCCATTCAATTTCCTTTTTTATTTAATTTCCAAATAGATCGTTAAGGTGTTGTGGTTTCATGAATGCTTGAATGAACTTCCGTTTTTAATTTTATGCAACTTCCATTTGTATTTTTATTCGACTTCCATTTTCATTCGTTTTCTTTTTCTATTCTATTAGTTTTTTTATTTAATTTCCAAATAGATCGTTAAGGTATAGTGGTTTCATGAATGAACTTCCATGTTTACTTTTATACAGTTTCCATTTCTATTTTTATTCAACTTCTATTTTTATTCAATTTCCATCTCCATTCAATTTCTTTTTTTTAATTAATTTCCGAATAAATGGTTAAGGTATAGTGGTGTCTTGAATGAACATCCATGTTTAATTTTACGCAGTTTCCACTTCTATTTTTATTCAACTTCTATTTTTATTCAATTTCCATCTCCATTCAATTTCCTTTTTTATTTAATTTCCAAATAGAAGATCGTTAAGGTGTAGTGGTTTCTTGAATGAATTTCCATTTTTAATTTTATGCAACTTCCATTTTTATTTTTATTCAACTTCCATTTTTGTTCATTTTCTTTTTCTATTCTACTTCCTTTTTTATTTAGTTTCCAAATAGATCGTTAAGGTATAGTGGTTTCATGAATGAACTTCCATGTTTAATTTTATGCAGTTTCCATTTCTATTTTTATTCAACTTGTATTTCTATTAAATTTCCATCTCCATTCAATTTGCTTTTTAATTTAATTTTCAAAAAGATCGTTAAGGTGTAGTGGTTTCTTGAATGAATTTCCATTTTTAATTTTATGCAACTTCCATTTTTATTTTTATTCAACTTCCATTTTTATTCAATTTCCTTTTCTATTCACTATCATTTTTTATTTAATTTCCAAATAGATCGTTAAGGTGTAGTGGTCTCTTGAATGAACTTCCATCTTTAATTCTATGCAACTTCCATTTGTATTTTTATTCAACTTCCATTTTTATTCAATTTCCTTTTCTATTCAACTTTCTTTTTTTATTTAATTTCCAAATATATCGTTAAGGTATAGTGGTTTCTTGAATGAACATCCATGTTTAATTTTATGCAGTTTCCATTTCTATTTTAATTCAACTTCTATTTTTATTCAATTTTCATCTCCATTCAATTTTATTTTTTATTTGATTTCCAAATAGATGATTAATGTGTAGTGGTTTCTTGAATGAACTTTCATTTTTAATTTTATAGAACTTCCATTTGTATTTTTATTCAACTTCCATTTTTATTCATTTTCCTTTTCTTTTCTATTTCCCTTTTTATTTAATTTCTAAATAGATCGTTAAGGTATAGTGGTTTCATGACTGAACTTCCATGCTTAATTTTATGCAGTTTTCATTTCTATTTTTATTCCACTTCTATTTGTATTAAATTTCCATCTCCATTCAATTTCCTTTATAATTTAATTTTTCGATAGATCTTTATGGTATAGGGGTTTCTTGAATGAATTTCCATGTTTAATTTTAAGTAGTTTCCACTTCTATTGTCATTCAACTTTTATTTTTATTCAATTTCCATCTCCATGCAATTTCCTTTTTTAATTAATTTCCAAATAGATCACGTATAGTTGTTTTCTTGAATGAACTTCCATGTTTAATTTTATGCAGTTTCCATTTATATTTTATAGCGATCCCGGGATTTACCCCTTGTTAGTAGTCGATTATTATCTTGTTTACATCCCTTTTTACTTTGTAATTGAGGTATATTTCGAACAGGTAAATTGAGTTTAGACCTCTAAGGTTGTTGCCCAGGTTTTCAGTGTTACGCTCGAGCGGGGAATCCTGCGCTCGAGCGGAGTTTGGTTTTTGGTCGTCCGCTCGAGCGGGCATCATTGCGCTCGAGCGGGGTTCACACACACTCAGTATTTTTTTTTTAATTTAATTTTCAAATAGATCTTTAAGGTATGGTGGTTTCTTGAATGAATTTCCATGTTTAATTTTAAGTAGTTTCCACTTCTATTGTCATTCAACTTTTATTTTTATTCAATTTCCATCTCCATGCAATTTCCTTTTTTAATTAATTTCCAAATAGATCGTTAAGGTATCGTGGTTTCTTAATTGAACATCCATGTTTAATTTTATGCAGTTTCTATTTCTATTTTTATTCAATTTCTATTTTTATTCAATTTTCATCTCCATTCAATTTTTTAATTTCCAAATAGATCGTTAAGGTGTAGTGGTTTCTTGAATGAACTTTCATTTTTAATTTTATGCAACTTCCATTTTTATTTTTATTCAACTTCCATTTTTATTCAATTTCCTTTTTTATTTAATTTCCTAATAGATCGTTAAGGTATAGTGATTTCATGAATGAACTTCCATGTTTAATTTTATGCAGTTTCCATTTCTATTTTTATTCAACTTCTATTTGTATTAAATTTCCATCTCCATTCAATTTCCTTTATAATTTAATTTTCACATAGATCTTTAAGGCATAGTGGTTTCTTGAATGAATTTCCATGTTTAATTTTATTCAGTTTCCACTTCTATTTTTATTCAACTTCTATTTTTATTCAATTTTTATCTCCAATCAATTTATTTTTTTATTTAATTTCCAAATAGATCGTTAAGGTATAGTGGTTTATGGAATTAACTTTCATTTTTAATTTAATGCAACTTCCATTTTTATTTTTATTTAACATCCATTTTTATTCAATTTCGTTTTTTATTTAATTTCCAAATAGATCGTTAAGGTGTAGTTGTTTCTTGAATGAACTTCCATTTTCAATTTTATGCAACTTCCATTTGTATTTTTATTCAACTTCGATTTTTATTCAATTTCCGGTTCTATTCAAATTCCTTTTTTATTTAATTTCCAAATAGATCGTTAAGGTATATTGGTTTCTTGTTTATAACGATTTGTTTAATTTTCTGCAGTTTCCATTTCTATTTTTATTCAACTTCTATTTTTATTCCATTTCCATCTCCATTCAATTTCATTTTTTATTTAATTTCCAAATAGATAGTTAAGGTGCAGTGGTTTCTTGAACGAACTTCCATTCTTTATTTTATGCAACTTCCATTTTTATTTTTATTCCAATTCCATTTTTATTCAATTTCCATTTTTATTTAATTTCCAAATAGATCGTTAAGGTGTAGTGGTTTCTTGAATGAACTTTCATTTTTGATTTTATGCAACTTCCATTTTTATTTTTATTCAACTTCAATTTTTATTCAATTTTCTTTTCTATTCAATATCCTTTTTTTTTGTAATTTCCAAATAGATCTATAGCGACCCCGGTCTTTTCCTAGTGGTTGTTGTATCTGAACTTATGTTCTGTAGATCCCGTTGTTATCAAATTGTTGTTTTCGTCCTTTAATTTCTTATTTTTGAGTTATAGGATGTGTTGGGCAGGTTTGTTGCAGGTTGGTTGGGTTTGGAAACCAGGTGTTGCTATCCAGATTTTTGGACCTTCGCTCGAGCCAGAGTTCTGTTTTTTGTCTGGTGGATCGAGCCAGGATTTCTTAGCTCGAGCGAGCGATTGTGTCTATTGTTGACCCGAGAGCAGTGTTTCTTCGCTCGAGTAAGATTTCCTTCGCTCGATCGTGCGAGGTATATGTTTTCGAGTTCTTCGCTCGAGCGAGCATTCTGTCGCTCGAGCGAGCTTCTGGATTGCAGACCTGAAGCATCGAGTTTTTGGCTCGAGCGGGACTTTCTTCGCTCGAGCGAGTATTTCTTGTGTCTGGTCGCTCGAGAGACAAATCCTTCGCTCGAGCGAGCCTGTCGGGGTTAAATACCCAGTAGCGGTTTTTAAAACGTTTTTTCATATTCTTTTTGATCCTAAAACCCTAGTTCTGAGTTCTCTCTCCCTCCACTCACCTTCTCTCTTAGTTTTCATCTAGTTTTAGGGTGTTTCTACCCTAGGCTCTTTATTAAAAAGATAGAGTGGGTCGAGGGCTTCGTTTTAATCTGAGAGTTTGGCAGTTTGGAGCACTTTGGATTTTGGGTTATGGCCTTCATCTTCTCCATTCGGGTTATTTACTTCGAGGTAGGGATTTCCTACTCCATATTATAGGTTTTGTCCTAAGTTTTGGTATTTTGATATGTTGGGGGTTGTTTGGTAATGTTGGGAAAAACCCTAGTGGTTGAAATAAATTAATTTGTATAATTAATTTAGGGAAAAATGTGGAATTGAGTTTAATTCATGGAGTTGGGTAATTAAATGATTTAATGGCGTAGTTGGTTAGTTTAATTACTCACTCGTGGAAAATGTTAAATTTACATTTGTTGATACATTTATTTCCTGTTTAGAAATAACTGTTTTGGGCTATCGGTAGAGGATAGTCGTGATTGTTGTAGACATTGCATGTGGATTAGGGAAAAACTGGAACTAATCACATTGGTTAGGTCATTGATTTTGACTGTTGAATTAATACAGAAAATACGTGTATTGATTATGTGTTGTATATGACAAGTATTTAATACATTATATGTGCATTTTGTTTGGGAGGAGATAGGGGATGTACTCCACAGTTTAGCGGAAGATAGGGGATGGACCCCTAAACCGGATTTTGTTTGGGAGGAGATAGGGGATGGACTCCATTAGCACCACTATATGTGTGCTTATTGATTTATGGAAGTGTTTTTACATGTTGATACAACGCTAAAATGTGTATCAATCGGGAAGTATGGAAGTGTTTTGGTATGAGCCTTAGTCTCATTTGTTTTGTGGATATTGGAAGTAATATTAATGTGATATATAGTTCACTGTTATAGTTTGGCCAGGTTCTGAGCCATATTGGTAAAAAGGGAAAATTGAACGAATAATGGAAAGTAAAACATGTCATGGACATTATTGTCATGAAACTGTATATTGATGAAATGGATGTTTGTGTTAACCATCTATTGAATGCTATTGCTTTATTCAATGCTTATATTTGGTTTAGTATATTTCTATTGGGCTGTGGCTCACCCTATACGGGAACATCATTTTCAGGTTCAGGTGATATGCTACCTCCAAGGACTTAGCTTGGAAGGAGTTGGAATTGAAGACTCTGTTTAGTTTAGTTGTTATTTACTTTATTTGATTACATGTAAACACTCAAGCCAAGTGCTTAGTTTGTAGTTGAGTTAGTACTCACATTTTGTGTCCAAGTGTTGGCTTGGAAAGATGTAAGCCTGTAGGGCATTTACTTTTGATGTTACATGTAATGCTTTCCAATAAGAATACTCTGATGAATGGTATAATGGTTAGTTTTCTTTTATTAATGCATGTCAATGTTAGATATATTATGGGTTTATTTTGGGGGCATGACAACTTGGTATCAAAGCGTACCGGGTTCGAATACTTTGGGTACATGGGAAGTGATTAGTATCACAATGGGTTCGTCTCGTTTGATAGAGACTTAGTGTACTGTTATATGTTTATATGATAACATGTTTACGTGACTATGTGGGCATGGAATGTAGTTTCTGGGATATTGATTGGAACCTTGAGTTTCTAGTAGTCTTGTTGGAAAGGCACTTGATCAATGCTGCTTCCAAAAGGAACTATACTAACGCTTTGGAACTGTCATTATCTAGGAATGAAATTCATAGGTGCTTATGTGATTATGTGCTTACGTGGAGAGAATTATTGTTGTCCAATGCATTAGGACGCGAGTGTTATAGCTTCGACACATTTATTAATGTGATAACGTCTTTGTTATCTTTATTAGGATGTCAGGACGAGGACGAGGACGTGGTAGGCATGGTAGGCAGGGTAGGCAGGAGATGCCTATGCCGGAAGAGATTCCAAAACAGCAGGAAGGAGTTGGCCAGGCCAATATGGCCAAGCCAGCGGGCCAGCAGGCTATGGGCGCTTTGGCCTGAGAGATAGCAGGGGCATTCAGGGAGTCAGTTGGCATTCTTAGGGCTGAGAATCAAGCCCAGGTTGTTGTTGCGGATGCAAGACCTTCTTTTCTGAAGAGGGAGTTCTTCCGGTCTAACCTGGATGAATTTGTGGGTGACCCTAAAGAGCCACTTAAGGCAGATGAATGGCTCGAACAGGCAACGAAGACGTTTGAGATGCTTGGCATCGAAGACGAGGGATTGAAAGTGACCTTGGCATCTTTCCAGCTGAAAGGGGATGCGGGTCAGTGGTGGAAGTTCACTAAAGGTCATATAGGAGGTACGTGGGAAGCTTTTGTGAATGCTTTCCAGGAGAGGTTCTTATCTCCAGTTGTCAGGGAAAAATTGAGAGACCAATTCTGTCAGCTTAAGCAGTCGAGTTCTTCAGTGGCCGAGTTTGAGGCTGCATTTACTAGTTTATCTAGGTTTGCACCTGAGTTGGTGGCGTCTGAGGAACGCCGTTGTATCGAGTTTGAGAAAAAGTTGAGGCGTGGCCTCAAGATGAGAGTTGGAGGAACTATGATTCGGGATTATGGGCGTATGGTTGATGCTGCAGCCCATATGGAGATCATGATGCAGGAGGAGGAGGAAGGGCTCCAAGAGGAGTCAGGATGGCCAGAGTGATGGTAGGAGACAGAAGGGTTTTAACCCTCAGCAGTCTCAGGGTAGCTTTTCTAGATCGACTTTTCCTATGCCGAGTGCTAGTTCGGGAAAAGGTAGCCAGGGAGACATTACCTGTTTCAAGTGTGGCCAGCTGGGCCACAAGTCTCCAGTTTATCCTCAGAGGGGAAGAGTACAGAGAGCAACATCATCTTCGGCTCGATCTCAGAGCCAGAGTCAGGGTAGAGGCCAGCCGCTCTCTTGTTTTCAGTGCGGTCAGGCAGGGCACATGAAGAGGTATTGCCCGAAGTTGGGTGGCACACCTGGAGCATCTGGTTTGAGACAGACTCAGGGTCAGCAGTTGATTTTGACTGTTGAATTAATACAGAAAATATGTGTATTGATTGTGTGTTGTATATGCGAAGTGTTTAATACATTGTATATGCATTTTGTTTGGGAGGAGATGGGGGATGTACTCCACGGTTTAGGGGAAGATAGGGGATGGACCTCTAAACCGGATTTTGTTTGGGAGGAGATAGGGGATGGACTCCATTAGTACCACTATATGTGTGCTTATTGATTTATGGAAGTGTTTTTGCATGTTGTTGATATAGCACTAAAATGTGTATCAATCGGGAAGTATGGAAGTGTTTTGGTATGAGCCTTAGTCTCATTTGTTTTGTGGATATTGGAAGTAATATTAATGTGATATATAGTTCACTGTTATAGTTTGGCCAGGTTCTGAGCCATATTGGTAAAAAGGGAAAATTGAACGAATAATGGAAAGTAAAACATGTCATGGACATTATTGTCATGAAACTGTATATTGATGAAATGGATGTTTGTGTTAACCATCTATTGAATGCTATTGCTTTATTCAATGCTTATATTTGGTTTAGTATATTTCTATTGGGCTGTGGCTCACCGTATACGGGAACATCATTTTCAGGTTCAGGTGATATGCTACCTCCAAGGACATAGCTTGGAAGGAGTTGGAATTGAAGACTCTGTTTAGTTTAGTTGTTATTTACTTTATTTGATTACATGTAAACACTCAAGCCAAGGGCTTAATTTGTAGTTGAGTTAGTACTCACATTTTTGTGTCCAAGTGTTGGCTTGGAAAGATGTAAGCCTGTAGGGCATTTACTTTTGATGTTAGTTTCAATTCCTTTATCACTTGCGCAACTTGCAACCCAAGCTGATGCAGAAGATGATTGTCTTACTGTAGACACCCCATTTTTGATGGACCTTAAGACTCAGACGTCATCGATTAAGCGCTCGGTGATTGCGCATGTTGTGCTCGTTTCGAGGTTTCAGAGTTTTTGGCTGAGTGCCTTGCTTCTGGGCCTCTGAACGCTTTGTGTTTTGGCTCAGTTTGCGGACCAAGCCTTGTTTCCCTACCCTGGAAGGAGAAGGAGGTCTGTAGACCACCTTTTTGTGGTCGTAGACCAATTTTCCCTCTTGGAGACTAGTTTCCAGAGTCTTTGGCCGCGCGCCTTGTCTCGGGACCGCTTAATGTTCTCCTTTTGGCCTGGTTTTCGGACCACACCTTGTTGCCTTGGTCTAGAGGGACACAA
>NW_021027751.1:150296-165000 GCF_004153795.1 Camellia sinensis
GGTTTAGGTTAAGTAATACTTTTAATGATTCTTATATCTAGGTAAACCTGGTGGAGTATGGCAGGATACTTTTCATAAGAATCACCTATGTGAGTGTGAACTGGGCCGGTTCTATAAGATTTGTGAAGGGCTACAAGTCTTTAGAGCACTCATGATAGACCAGGTTGTTCAGGGCCAAAATGAACACAATAGTGAGAACTAAACTGTGTCTGGGAATATACTGTGTGAGTTCTATTGTCTTGGTTTACACAAACGGCTGAACAGTTCAAGACATCATGTTCACTGGTTAGCTAGTAAATCCGATAGTGTCTCACAAGAGAAGGTTCTAAGCCAAAAGCTACCTATCCTTTGCATAATATTTCCAATTTTTGTACTCTCTGTATTTACATCATGTTGTTGCATTTTCTCTCTGTCAATTTCATTCATGTGGGGGATTGTTGGAAAATTTTATAAATTTATAAAGAGGTAGTTGTGAATTGAAATAGACTCCATTTTGAATGAAAGGGTGTAACCTTTCATGGTGTCTTTTTGTTTTAAAAGAAGGGTCTCTATTTTGAATGAAATGGTGCAAACCTTTCATGGTGTCTCTTTATTTTAAAGGAAGGGTTATGTCCCTTCTTCATACCTTTTCTATTCAAATTGAATAGGTGCCAACAAAGCCTATATAAAGGCAACCCCATTCCAATTTTGAGGATTCCGAAAATTCATTTTCCTTGCCTTCATTTTGCTCTCTTGTGTCCTTTATTCTTCATAATATTTTAGGGTAATCAAAGAGAGTATAGATCGCAGGTTTGGTTCGCTGAACAAATTTATTTGAAGTGCTTCTATAAATTTGTGAAGATCATTGTATCCTGGGAGATAGACGCCATTCAACCATAAGCACCGTAGCGGGGCGAATCTGTCTTAAGGACAGAGTGTCACACACTCGACTTGGTCTTAATTTTAATTCGGTTCGATAAATAAATCTGGTATGTTATTTATTTATTTTGTTTGAATTTATTTCTAGTTTTTTTATTTTACACAGAAGATTGTTCCAACATACTAAACTTGGAGAGAGAAAAAAAGGGAAGGGCGGGGGGAGGAGGCACTTGCTAGTAAATTCCATATACAAATTTCAAAATTTATTTAAAACACTTACACCAATTAGTCTTACATAACTTTAATTATTACTAAAAAATTCTTTTTCTTTTAAATTTAGAGACACTGCTACATCACACCGCCGCCAAACTTCTTTAGACAGTCACTGGAGACTCGCCGAAATGCTAAACATCACCAGGAAGTTATCAGAGTATCGCCCGAAATTCATCGGAGTATCGCTAAAGTATTCTAAATATCACTAAAAGTCATCGGAATGTCCAGAATGTTCGCTGGATATCAAGAACATCATCGAAAACTCACCGGAATAAATAGAGAAAATAGAGTAAAAAAACGTAGCAAATGTGTTAAATATTAACAAACTGAAAGGGAAAAAAACGTAACATCAATAAACAGCAACAATGGGAAAAAACATATGTTATTTTTCAATTTTTGTAGGGTTTAACCAAATAATCTCCAATATTGATTAAACTAAAAAGCAAGTTTTAAAACTATAAAATTGTTACAATTTCAAAGCATGATTCTATTAAACATTTATCCTTATTAATCAAATTGAAAAGTATGTTATGAAACTACAAAATTTTACAGTAAAAACATGTTATGAAATTGTAAAATTTTACAATTTTAAAGCATAGTTCATTTTAGCACCAAAAACATTAAAACTGGGAAATTTTACTATTTTCAATGCATGTAACTAAAACTTGAAAACAATTTGTTTAGAATTTAAAATTTTTCTCCCTTGAAACAGAAAAAGAGAAGTGTATAGCAGAGAAAAAGTAGAAAAACTGAGAGATCGAAAGAGATAGACATATATAGAGAGAGGATTGTATTTCGATAACTACTTTTGGTTTATATCTTGCTGGATTTGATGTAGATCTGTGTATTAAATTTGAATAGATCTACACATCTTCTTCTCTGGGAACTCATTCCCTTCACCGTCGGTGAGAGCGAAGTAAGAAGTCAATAGTCGATTCTTGCCCGTGAACCCCAATCAATGGTAATCGGTGGTGACTGCATATCAGAAAGAAAAGGAGAAGAAGGAAGGCATGGTCATCGATCACCGAATATCAGAAAGAGAGATAAAGAAAAGAAAGAAGGTGTAAGACCTTTGGTCTATCTAAAAGGTTTTGGGATTAAATAGAGTACACCTCTTTTCAAAGAGGACTTGCAATTAATTTGACCAAAAGAAATTTTGAGCAAAATGAAGAGGTGTTGCTTATCAAAGTTCTAGCTGAGGAGGATAAGATGTGGAGTTAATATTTTTAGAAGAAAACTGCTATGAAACCCACCTTAACTATCCTAAATTTATTCCGAAAGAGATTGTATGGTTGAGATTAAATTTTTGTGATGTGGCGTCCACTTGTCGAATAAATCTAAACCACAAGATGATGATTCTGGGTAATTTCTGAATAGTTAAGTTTAAATTTATAGTATTACTGGATAACACTGAAAGAATGTATGGTACGATGGAATGGGCTAGAATGGAATACCTATTCTAACTTTGCATTCATTTTCGCTTGTTTTGGTACGCATTATCTAACTGGAAATAGTTATTCCATTGGAATGACTATTCCAACAAAATATGAGAATGCCTATTCCTTCCTCTAATCTAATAAATGACCATTCTATCCCATCATAGAATTACTATAAAATTTTGTTTATTTATTTGTTATTTAGCTACTACCACCATTCCATTCTCCTACCATCCTACCGCCACCGCCACTGTCACCTTATTGTCACCACTACCGCCACCACCACCGCCACTACCACCTTATTGTCACCACCACCACCACCACCACCACCACAACCACCACACCATCATACTACCACTATCGTACTACCGGTGTCGCCACTATTACCACCACCACTACCACCACAATCACTACTACCACATCTACAACATAAAACCACTACTATCACTATCGTGAGAACCACTACCGTACTACCATCGCTCGTACTACCACCATTACCTCTACCGCCACAACCACTACTACTTCTACTTTATAAACATCACACCACCACCATCACCATCGCGAGAACCATCACTTTACTACTGTTAGCTGCCGCTGCCGCCACTACCATTGCAATCATAACACCGCCTTACCACCACCACTAAGGCCACAACAACCTTACTACCACCATGCCACTATCATTTCTGTCACCACCACTGATGCCGTTGCCGCTGCCGCTACCGCCACCACCGCTACTACGACTCACACCATCACTTTCATAACTATTAACATTATCATGATCTATATAAAATTTTAATTTATTTGTTACTAACTTGTTAAAAAAATAAATAAATAATAAAAAAATTTCAATTCTATGAATTTAATAGGCATAACCAAATATGAGAATGAGACTTATCATCCTATTCTTATGTCATTCCATGTTGACAACCAAACAATAGAATGAGAATAGACATCCCATTCTATTCAACCATATATTCCATTTTCACTCTCATTTTATTCTCACTCTATTTCATTTTATCGTACCAAACATGCTCTGAAAGTTTTTTTG
The DNA here is from genome assembly GCF_004153795.1 of Camellia sinensis. NCBI lineage: Eukaryota > Viridiplantae > Streptophyta > Magnoliopsida > Ericales > Theaceae > Camellia > Camellia sinensis. Next base: position 153,912 of record NW_021027751.1, read on the forward strand.
TTATTTCTTAAATATCCAGATAGGTTTTTACAATTTTATTAAATTTTTAGGTGGGTCACTGTAAATTATCCTAAATAAAATCATTTATTTGCTTTTTTTTTTTTTTTTTTTTTTTTTTTATAATGTAGTTGCGCTCAGTTCTCTGCAACTTTCTTATTCCCTTTTTTATTGGTATAATGCCAGGCCCTTTTTGTTTTCGATCTGAAGAAAGCTAGACCATTGACCACGCGAAACATGTGTTAAGTAATATCTATCTATCTATATATATATATACATAAGAAAAATAGTATTTTCAGTGAATGAGTTTCAATATTTCATACTAATTTTTTTGATTTTCTTAATTTTAAATAATTAAGAAATTTTTCATTGGCTAGTTTTTATTTAATAATTCCACATTAGAAAAAGAAGGAAAAAAATGAGTTGTTTTACTCATATAAAGGAAATCTTATACTCCCATCCTATATTAATGAGGACCCTTGTGAGAGTTTCAATATCTTATACTAATTTTCTTAATTTTAAACAATTAAGAAAATATCTATTGGCAAACTTTTATTTGATAATCTCATATCGGGAAAAGAAAGAAAAAAATGAATTATTTTACTCATATAAATGAATTTTGCACTCACATCCCATTTAATATTGTAGTGTTGTGCATGTTTCAATTCAATATATTTTAAATTTTAAAAATTTTAATTAATTAATCATGACTCAGCCGATTAGGCGAAATCATTTTTTATTTGATTGATTTGTTGGTTTAACCACGATTGTAGCAGTTTTTCAAAATATATTAATTAGATTTCTTTATTTTGAAATAAACAAAAGATTAATCTAATTAAAGATTGAAAGACTGAGATTACTTGATTAGAAATAAAGTTTCCGTCCAAATAATTGTTAACTTTTATTTTATAATCTCACATCGAAAAAAAATAAAAAATAAAATGAGTTGTTTCACTTATATAAAGTGAATCTTAATCGCGTAGTATTGTGTATATTTCAATTCAAGACAGTTTAAATTTTAAAATTAGAATGACATTTAAAAGTTTTAATTAATTAATTTTTATATAAGTTGGTTGGTCATTTGACCTAACCGATTAGGCTGAACTATTTTTGGTTTGACCGATTCGTCGGTTTAATTGCAATTTCTCATGATGTTTTTGGTAATTTTAAGAAATTAAAAAAAAAAATCATTGGCTAACTTCCATTAAACCATATAAAAATAAAACTCTAATTAGTTTATGATTTATTTTATAATCCCACATCGGGAGAAGAAGAAAAAGTAAAGTTTTTTTCACTATCTATCTATATATTATATAAGGAAAATGAGATTTTTAGGGAGAAACCTTCTAGGAGCTCCAAACCCTTATTTTAAAATTGTTGAATTTTCTTAATTTTAAACAATTAAGAAAATTCTTGTTGGATAGCTTTCATTTACCTTTTATTTTATAATCCTACATCGAGAAAAGAAGGAAAAAGTGAATTATTTCACTTACATAAAATGAATCTTATACTCCCATTTATATAAGCAAAATGAGATTTTTATTGAGAAACCTTATGATCAATATCTCATACTAATTTTTTTGATTTTCTTAATTTAAACAATTAAGAAAATCTCAATTGACTAACTTCTATTTAACTTTTATTTTACATAATATAAAAAAAATAAATATAATTATTATATTTTTTTAAAATAATATATTATTTTATTCCGTACATAGCACAAATGATATATTAATTTGTTATTGTTACAATTTGATAGGAGTACAAAAGAGTTTTAAAAAGGTTTATTAAGTCAAGTATGTTATTAAAATTGAAGAAGACTCTTTATCTTACTTTTATCGGGATGGATTTATAAATAATTTTACTTTTATTATGATGGATTTACAAATAATATTTTTATTTAGCATCTTTTAATTAAGTGGTCCAACGTAATATTAAGTAATACTATAATAAAATACAATTTATCCAATATTTAAATTGCATATCTGTTCACCTTTCCAAACTGTGCGAACTGATTTGGGTCATGTCGGTTAAGGATTAAGTAATTTTTGGGATACTATAAAATAAAATAAAAAAAATTTATTAAGAAATATTTTTTTAAGCGTTTGTATTTTAATTAATTCATAATATATTGTTGTATTTCAATAAATTTTATTATGTAGACATTTGATTTATCAAATCCTAATTCTCATATTTAAGATATTTTATAAATAATTTTATTTTTACAAATATTTTTTGAACACATAGTAATTTTGTAATGTAAACATTCATATTTGATAGTGTGAATGTTCACATCACAAAGCATTCACACTATATTCACACTATCAATATGAATATTAATACGCACTTCACCCTATTAATATTAAAGATATTTTGATAACTATATCACCCATAGAACGTATTGAAACATAAAAAAATAATTTGAATTAAATGAAACATAAATAGGTGAATAGGGATTTATGAATAAATATCCCTCATGACACAATTTCATATTTTCTGAGTCATAATTAAAATAAAAAAAAATCATAACCAAATAACACATGAGGCATAAAAAAAAATCTCATGAGTCCTAACTAAAGAAAAAAAATTAATCATAACTAAAAAAAATGACATAGCTTTGGGGTGCCTATGTTAGCGGTATAGAATTTCTCCTTATTTATATAATATATATTTTTCATTATAGAAATAAGTAGTAGAGTTACTTACTTGTAGGTCTTAATAAATGAACTTATTGTCTAATAAATTTTGTAATAATTAATGATATTTTTTTTATCAAATACTATTAAAAAAAATCATTAATTGTTAATTATTAACGACAATTTGAACTTTTTATCACAAAAAATATTATTAATTATAAATTTTAACGACAGTTTAAAAAAATTATCACAAAAAAATATCACTAATTTTCAACTTTGGCCCCATTTGGCAAGTGATAATTTTAGTCAAAAAGTTACTAAAAAAATCAAAAAACCAACGACCCATACTAAAAAGTTAAAGATTTTTTTTTCTCTCTACTTTTTGCACATTTTTCATAAAAAATTAAAAAGTCATCCAAAATATACTATTTTTTTTATATCATATTTTAGCCAAAAAATCAAAAAGTTACTAAAAAAGTCTATTCTCAAACGAGGCCTTTAACAATAATTCTAAAACTTCGTCACAAAAAGAGTTGCTAACTATATATTTTAGCAACAATTTATAAAATCGTGATAAAAAGATTTATTAATTATAAATTTTTAATGATATAATACAAAAAAATTAGAAAGAAATAACTAAAACTAAAATCATAGCTTGGCAAAACAAATACGTTTAATTAATCAAATTCAAGTGTAAACCACTAAACCTCAACCTTTACTCCACTTGTCTAGCACAAGAAAACAACAGCAAAATGGACTATTTTACGTTCCCTTTTCATCTTTTCCAAGGAATGGCATAGTACGTAATTAAAAATTCTTCATAAAGCATGATATGCTAAATTTATATCAAAACATGAATACTTCTCAGAAAAATAACATAAGGGCAATGTCTGTCAAAAACAAAACAAATAAAGAACGAGCATGCTATAAAAGTACTGAAATCTTCCAGCAATACATAAATGATAAAAAGATAACAAGAACAATTAAATATCTTAGTAGCAGTGTTAGCAGTACGGTCGATATTGTGTTTATTATAGTAGTAGTAACAGCAGAAACTGTCCTTGGAGGTGAATCTATGAGGCATTCACAGTCAATAATTACACTGTTACTCACTGATTCCGCACTGTTATTTTATGGGCTGACCCAATCAAGACTGTAATCATATTCAACCACCAGCTCCCAGAAATAAAATGAAATTTTAAAACAAAAGAAAAGAAAGAAACTTACATACAAAATAAAAGGAATGAACACGATGGACAATTGTAATTCATTCCACATAAGCACATAAACACATAAGCACTTACGAATTTCATTTCCGGATGATGATAGTCCCAAGGCGTTACTAGAGTTCCGGTTAGAAACAGCATTGATCAAGTGCTCTTCCAACAAGACTCCTAGAAACCCAAGGATCCAATCAACATCCTAGAAATTAAATCCCATACCCAAGTGGTCACATAAACATGTTATCACATAATCACATAATACTACATCTAAGTCTCTAACCAAGCAAGACAAACCCATTGTGATACTAATCACTTCCCACGTACCCAAAGTATTCGAACCCGGTATGCTCTGATACCAAATTGTAACGCCCTCAAAATAATAACATTAAACCCATCAATATAAACATGCATTTATATATAAAAGATTCATATTCTTTAATTCTTCAGAGTATTTCATTACATAAGTATTACATGTTAACAAAAGTAAATGCCCTAAGGGCTTACAGCTTTCCAAGTCAGCACTTGATTACAAAAAAAAAAAGAGTACTAACTCTATACAAGGAAAGCCCAAGGCTTGGTGCACGTGTCTAATACAAACAAAAGAATCAAAAGAGTCTTCAACTTTCATCTCCATCCAAGCTATGGCCTTGGAGGTGGCATGCTACCTGTACCTGAAATTGATGTCCCATATATGGTGAGCCAACGCCCAGTAGAGATATGCTAAACACAGTATGAGCAATAACTAAGACTTTGGCAATTGATAAACGTTTAACTCACACCAATCAATTCACACTCCACTTTCGTTACGAGACCACTGCATTCATGTTTCATTTCATTTTCCATTTCTTACCCAATTCACAATTCAACTACGGCTCAGAACCTAGCCAACAGCCTAGATGAGACAGTAACTCATGTCAAATATTTCCCATTTCCCATTAGATATGCATATGAGCAATACCAACAGATCAACAGATAAGCATATGAGCTATATCAACAATTCAACAGATAAGCATATGAGCTATATCAACACTTCAATAGATAAGCATATGAGCTGTATCAACTTCCGATTTAGAGGTCCAGCCCCTTTCTTCCAATAAACCGTTCGGTTTAGAGGTCCAGCCCCTTTCCCTTTCTTCCAATAAACCGTTCGGTTTAGAGGTCCAGCCCCTTTCTTCCAATAAACCATTTACACATTGGTAGTATACATAATGAATCAGTACATAAAGTTAATGTATTCATTCAACAGTCACACTATATGACACGTCCATTCGATTAGTTTTAGTTTGCCTAATCCTCATGCATTGTCTACAACAATCGAAACTGCCCTCCACCGGTAGCCCAAGCAATTATTTCTAAACAGATAATAAAAGCTCCAACAAATAAAATTATCAACATTTTCACAAATGAGCGATGAATAAATCCAACTCCACTAGTCCATCTAATAATGAGTCAATTTCATTATATTCACTTCAATTTCACAAATTCATAACTTTTCCAAATTTAATTATATCAATTAATCAATACACAAATTAGGGCCTTCTCCCCCAACTCTCAATACTAACCATAGGTTCAAATATCAACAACCAACACTCAAACCATCATTTTGAGACCCAAAATACATGTTTAAGAATCAAAATGACAAACCCTTGTTTATACCATTGTGAAATCCTAAGTCCCAAAATCAACCAACTTCAACACTTTATCAAAACTACCAATAATCTATGTCGAAGACCATAATAGTGAGTAGGAATCCCTACCTCGAATTCGGGGCTCAAGGGAAAAAGATGACGGAACTCAACGTGCTCCAAAACTTGAAATTTTCGGATCAAAGGAAAGCCCTCGACGATCAACCCAACTTTTGTAAAGACCAAAGGTGAGGAAAACACCCTAGCTAGATCAATACTTAGAGAGAAGTTATGGTTTTAGAGAGAGGAGCTCTCAAATGACTTTTTGGAAAAGTAAGAGAGAGAAACGGGTGTGAAAAAGTGATTCAAAAAGTGATTTCACGGACTGAATAATCGACTCCCCGCTCGAGCGTGGAAACCCCCGCTCGAGCGTCAGACACAGACTCACGCTCGAGCGCGGAAAGAGCCGCTCGGGCGTAGATTGCACACTTCCAGAAGTTTTGCAGACTGGGTCCCCGCTCGAGCGCGCGAAGACCTGCAGAGGAAGATACTGGGAGATGGGAATCCACGCTCGAGCGTCAAAACGCCAGCTCGAGCGGAGAAGCAACAACGAAGGGTCCGCTCGAGCATCAAAATCCCCGCTCGAGCGTGAAGGCCAAATTCTGGGCATCAACTCTAGGTTTCTAAGTTCAACCAACCTGTTTCAAACCTGCCCAACACAACCCAAGACTCAAATACGAAGAGTAAAGGCCTGCAATGAGAATAGGGCAACAACAAATCTACGGAACCAAGTCCGGATTATAGTTAAACAACAACAGGGAAAACCGGGATCGCTATAACCTTCCCCCCTTAAAGAATTTCGTCCCCGAAATTAGGGAAACGTCAAAACACAAGGCCAATGGATCACAAAGCACTCAATAACCGAGCCCCAAGGAAAGAAATTACTCCCACAACAAACCTTCGATTTATTCTTACCAAGGAAGAAACTAACCAAGGGAGCACGTTCTAAACGACAACCCTATAGGCACAAAGGCCTTAACAAAACCAAACCTTCCCCGAAACAATTCACCAACCATCGACTAGCACCCCAAGCTAAGTCACTACTCAACAAGCATAATTCCCAACAACACGACCGAAGTAAATCGTTTGCATAGATAAAAGAAGAATCATTTTTTTTTTTTTTTGTTTCATGAGACATTTCTCAAGGATGTTTAAATTTTCCATGTTAGTATTCCGAAATAAATCTTGCACTTTCCATACGAAATTTAAAAGTTTTGTAAACATTTTTCATAAGCACGGTGTTACTCAAAACACGTGACCACCTACTATTTGTTTGCCAAGGACTCCCCATTGAAATTTTCTCAACAATTTTACAATTCAATATTCAACAACCTGACCCATTACTGGTCACTTTATCTCTATTTAAGAAGCAATTTACAACATTTGCTATAACATATATTTCTTCAGATCTAAGAATTTCCAAAATACATGGTTCACAAGTTCATATCATCGTCAATGTTCATGATATATTCTCTAGTTCTATAACACATTCAACGTATGCAATGTTACGTTAAACTTTCATTTCAAGGCAAGTTTCAAAGTACTTCCGTGAACCAAAACAAACGCAACGTTTTTCAACTTAAGGCATATTCAATGCTCTTAAAGCCTAACAACACAACAAAACTATAACACATGCTCAAATATCCACAAATAGATCCGAATATCTCTCTCGGATCTAAAATTTACTCACCTAAGTGTTTTTCCCAACCTCGTTATGTCCCCACAACACCTCTATTAATGGAAGGGTCCCATTCCCCAAGACCCAATAACAATGATAATAGTAAGCCACACGCAACCACTACAGTGTTCTGAGACCTCCACGGCGCCTCGACAACCGACAGTACTTTCATCAGTATTTAGTACTCACCACCCCAACGCAGGAAACATGAGAAACGTTTGTACACGAAGTTTCTGGTCGACTTCCACAAAACAGGAACGCAAGACGAAGCAAGGGTAAAGAACCACATTACAGCACATTAATACCCCCAAAATTTTTCAAGGTCTTGTCCCAGACACACAACTGGCCACAACCGAACTCAGAGAATTTCCTCCAATTATTTTCCGAAAGTAAGGATCGCAAACCCACATTTCGATTCAAGATCATTTTAGTTCACAAAGAGTGCTCAATTTCCCTCAAGCGAATTACAACATAATCACCCACAAAACCCGCCATACTCACGGTAATGACGCAATTCCCAAAAAAAAAAAAATATTATCCCAATAGGGACTCCTAAACATTAGAAGTTCCCAACAACGCAGCAACAAAAGGGATAACTTTATACACCCCACGCCTTACACCGTACAGACAAGACTGAATAAGTCGAAACGACTCTAACAGTGTGCCACACTTACTCCACACACTTTCACCCCCTTACTCGTATTACCACTACCCAAACTGAACGACGGACACTTATGCCAAAGTGACCTAGCTCTACCCAACCTCAAATCAAATTTCAAACTTCAAACCACACTCCCATCAGTAACCATATTAAAGCCTCACCAAGGCATTCACCTGGGATTCATTAAGATTAATCTCCTTCTATACATCATCTACTAACAACATATGAACCATACACTAACACGCATCGTATTATGCAAAGCTTCCTCATCTAGGGATTTCACCCACCACCTCGACTGAATTTGTAGTAACAAAGTTTGCTTACCCTTTTTCCTCGCACAGAGCTAATTGACAGGGTTTGCCACACCACGACATTTACACTACTAAGTAACCGTTCGTACTGAACACAATCAAACCTAATATCTTCGTCCGACAATGACCCATGGGGTCCACCCTTTATTCCACATCCTATTTATCACTCATCCTGAGAGTACAACCAAGACACTAGGTCTACGTGCCCAACCACCCGCCATCACTATAACTGAACAACTGTCTTGCACCAAACCCCGACACCAAAACATGACGCCGACAAGGCTTTCAAAAACTCACCATCCTAACTATCCAGCAGAGTAAAGGTCCTCACCCTCCTTGCTATTAACCCACATCTCCATTCGTAGACACCATACCATTGTGACTCCATTCATGGGTCACACCCTAACCACGGGCTTTACACCTGATCAACCCTTACGACAGCATCTCCGACCTAACCAGTGTTAAGGTACCAACCTATCACATTTTATCCTAATAAAGGAGCTCGAAAACTTAGGAAACACCTATATACTATGACCCGAGATATAGCACCGGCTGCTTACAACACATCACTCCCCGATGCTAATAACCATACCCTCCTATAGGGGCCAACACTCCCTTAATCGAAACAACCAACCTATACATATGCCAATTCGGCAACATTACCTACCACGAAGGTACAAGTCTAATCCTAACAAGATTATGCACTATGCCCTCGTAAAACACCATGTTACATACATGCTACACCTAGTATTAATCACACACTTCCCATCCCCTCGAGGAATTCCCGCGACAGTAGATCAACATCATTTTCACGCACATAAGATCGATTAGATAACACTAATGAAATTTTGAACACCCGGCAAGTATACTGTTCTCGCCTCCTAGTAATCCTGATTGGGATACGCATCTCTCCGTAATCCTTTCAAATTTGAAAACATGGCTTATCAGCCCTCATTTTTCCCCAAACTATACCACACGCATATGAATGCATTATTACTGAGGATTTTATGGTCTCACAACAACCCATTACGTCAATAAAACTTTTAGAGTCACTACATGCTTTAATATGCCCCTTTCAGGAAAATAGATGAGTACTGGCACACATAGCTATATAAACATACATATATATAGAAACAAACAACCTTGATGTTCCAACATTTCCAAAACACATTGGTTACACAACAGAATCCAATGATTACAAAACGATAATTCACCAATTACAAAATGGATTAGTCAAAACAAAACCACCCTATCGGTATTACCACCACTACCGTCCCTCGCTGGACCGCAAAAATTGGTCATTTCCAACCCAAGATAACCTACGAGCTTACGAACCACGGACAAGAACTACTGGTGTGCCCCAGCCGGCCACACCTGGAACAACTGCGGACTTCCCCAACCGGGGCTTGGGAACTCGACTCTCCTGAGGCCCTCGAAATCTGGCCTGTTTGTTCTCCAAAACGGTATTGCCCCTGTACAGTCAAATAAGGCTGGACCCGACTAGGTTGTAAAACCCCCAAAGTAGCCCCTGGCTGAGTACAGAAACGGCTGAAATGACCTGGCTGATTACACATCCAACAAGTAGGCGGCTCACTAGCACAAGGCTGGTTCAAAGCCTGAGCTGATGGAGGGCCCAACAGCTGCTTCCCCACTGGGCATTTGATCGGCCCAAAATTTGGCTGGCTAAAAGATTCAGGTGGTGCAACTACTGGTCGGACTGCCAACCCTGCCCTCTTCCTCTGTGGGCAAACTGAATACTTGTGGCCCAACTGACCACATTTGAAACAACTAACAAACTCCCTATTTTGAGGCTGGTTTGATGCCTGAACCTCTCTGGACCTCTCAACAAAAGAGTCCGAAATCCCTGACGAAGAGAAGGACTTATCCCGGGACTGAGCATACTTTCGCCTCCACGTCTTACCAGGCCTAGAGTACCTATAAACCGCAGGCGTCTCTGCAATGGCTTCCTCCCTAACCCGGCCAACACCCATCACCATAGGTTCCTCTCTATTTTGTCCCATAGCTAGCACCGCTGCCTCAACATGAGTGGCAGCCCTAACAAGCACACTGTAACTCCTATGCCAAGACCCCGCGATCCTTTCCCGGATGCTATCACACAGCCTACTCTCAAACTTTGAACAACGTAATTCCTCCGTCTTCACCAATTCCGGGGCAAACCTTGACAGATTCGCAAACCATGCTTCAAATTGCACCAAAGGTGTGGTACCTTGGCGTAACTCCACAAACTGTTTCCGCAATTCTTCCCGTGTGGAATGAGGGAAATCAAAACTCCCTCGTCTAGGCATCCTAGTAAAAGGAACAAAGATATTAGCACAACAACAAAGGTGCCAAAACTATTTCACTAGCGTCCTAACACGATGGACAATTGTAATTCATTCCACATAAGCACATAAACACATAAGCACTTACGAATTTCATTTCCGGATGATGATAGTCCCAAGGCGTTACTAGAGTTCCGGTTAGAAACAGCATTGATCAAGTGCTCTTCCAACAAGACTCCTAGAAACCCAAGGATCCAATCAACATCCTAGAAATTAAATCCCATACCCAAGTAGTCACATAAACATGTTATCACATAATCACATAACACTACATCTAAGTCTCTAACCAAGCAAGACAAACCCATTGTGATACTAATCACTTCCCACGTACCCAAAGTATTCGAACCCGGTACGCTCTGATACCAAGTTGTAACACCCTCAAAATAAACCCATAATAACCACAACATTAACATGCATTTATAAAAGAAAACGAATCATTTGAGTTATTCATCAGAGTATTCTTATTGAAAGACATCACATGTAACATCCTGCAACATCAAAATAAATGCCCTAAGGGCTTACAAATGAAATTCGTAAGTGCTTACATGTTTATGTG
>NW_021027751.1:165079-194083 GCF_004153795.1 Camellia sinensis
AGAGCTGTTTTAACATCCATTTGATGTATTTCTAAATTAAACAACGCTGCTATAGCAATAAGCATGCGAATGGATGTTATTCTTGTCAACCTTAAGGAATTTCCACCAAAACTCCATTTTCATGGAGCACACTTTGGCTTCAATTTCCCATTCACTCGGTAATGGTTTTGAGCAACCAAATATACCACGTGAATCACAACGCGGCATAGAACGCGTTACCACTTTGACCCGAGTAAATCGACACTCGGGGCCCACCTAAAAAATAGACCGAACTTAGGAAAAAATTCTGGTTTTATCCAGAATTTTATAACCATTTCCAACAGTTTTTTGGTTGTGGCATTTAGTTTTTTGTTTTATGCAAGGACCTGCTTACATTTATGTATTCATGTGTGTGCTGTGTATTAATCTTGAAAATGGTTCTACTGGTTTGTTATGAAAATTCTAATGTTGTTATTTGTCATATTATCTGTTACTTACACAAAGTATTATCTTGGCTGATCAGAGTGGCCTTTTTGTGATCCATTATCGTGTCTCTTGATATCATATTCTACTTTATTTGTAGATACATCATGCATAGGCAAATTATGACATATTTTTCAAGGTGCTTATAGTAATGTGTTTATAGAAATTTGTAACCCTTTTAATTGTAATTCTTGGTTTTTTAATAAACATTCTCTATCTTGATTTTTATTTTTATTTTGGCTGGCATCTAGGAACGAAACATTTTAATCAGTCCTTTAAATGATGATTCTGTTTCTTTTGCTAAGGAGAATGGCATTTACCTAAAAACAGCTTTTTAATGCTTTTTATTAGGTGGTTCTGAAGGTTTATTTGCACAGAAAACTCTTGAGGTCACAGATGACATTCTTACAACCTACAAAAATCAAGGTTCTGTTGAATATGAGACAGGTTTTTACATTATTTCCTTATTCAACGTAGACTCAAAAATTGATAATGTTTTTATTCTATATAGGTGGTTATGATTTGAAAGAGAGAGTATAACAAAAACAATAAAATTTGAAGCATTCAATCATGAAGGGAAAAACTAGTCATGAATCACTCTAACAAGCCTATCAGATTGGACATAGAAAATGGCAGTATCAAATTCAAAACCAGAACAGGACATAGAGATGTAAGCCCATGAACAGGACAACCATGGTGTTGTTGACAAATTGTTTTAAAAGAATCCTGGACTTTGTTCATGAAGGTTTCAATCAATCTAACCACAAACTTCTAGCAGTCCCATTCTGCAACCACCAACACATCAAAATCAATCTGTGCAACCTCCAAGAAAAAACACCATACAACAACAATTGAAATGCTAATGTCAATTATCATCATTTTGTCCATATCTCTGCTTGTGCAGATAAAATGATAGTAAGGTTGTGTTTGGGTCATGGAATTGGGGTAATGATTTGGAAATGGAAAGGAAAATATGAGGGAAACAGTGGAAAAAACACAGCCTCATAGACAAAAAAACACCAAGTTGAAACTGCTTAAATAAATCAACCGACCCACTGATTCAAAATTGATAACAAATATATGATATTACATTCAAACAAGCAACGCAAAGTACCCATCAAATAACAAATATATGGAGTCCCAAAAACATCGAAGAAAATGTTTCAGAATTGATTTTCCATTCAAACAAACAACCCAGACCTCTTATATAAAGGAGACACACAAGCACAAGGCAGTAAAAGGTAGATACAATGACAAACACAAACGGATCAGAGAGCTCACCGAAGAATACCTAGATCAGAGAAGTCGGAGTAGAAGACAATGAAAGATAGATTTGATATTGAGCAGAGAGCTCACAGAAGAATACCTAGATCAGAAACAGAATAGAGCTCGATTTGGCTAAGTTCATTGTCATCAATCAGAGTAGGAAGAGATGATTAGAGAGGGATTTGATTATGAGAGAGATCTAGGTATTCTTTGATGAGAAATGATGAAAGAGACGATGAGAGAGATTTGATTATGAGAGAGATCTAGGTATTCTTTGATGAGAAATGATGAAAGAGACGATGAGAGATATTTGATTCTGAGAGATCTGATTTGGTTACTGGGAATTCAATCGGATTAGGCAAACAAATGGACCGGATCGGATTTATCCAAATCTAAACCGTTTTAAATTGGGTTACGCAGATATGGATTAAACAGATTTTTGGATTCGGATTTGAATAAATAGATCGGGTTAATCGGATCGGATTCAGGTTATACCCAATCCGTTGACAGGTCTAGTTGGAAGGTTTGGTAGGTAGCTCCGTTGTGCGTTTTGTGGTGCAATTGTAGATCATTTGACGGGAGGGAGAATTCCATTAATTCCTTGAAAGGATCAGTGCTCGCACAACTGTATTTTTGCCTCAAGGGGGCTGCCCCTTTCTTTATACTATTTTGTGGATTTTATTTTTTATTTTTGGTGATTTGTACATGCTTCTTGATATATAGGGCTTTGTCTTGTTTTGTTTTGCTTTGCATTTTTCTTGTTTATTTTTTATTTTTGGTGATTTGTACATGCTTGTTGGTTGTGGTCCTTCGCCATCTTTCATAGTTACATTTGCTTATAATAATAAAAAAATGCACTACCCAACTTTATGTAATAAATAAAGAGTTGCACGGTCACAGAAATGCCAGGACTCAAATGCTTTCCTGGATTTCTAGAATTGTATTTTTAACAGGTGAAAGACACCTGCTCATTGATGAATGGGGTTAGGTAAACTAAAAACAATTCAATAAACCACTAAGTCAAAAACAATGGGAATGATCAAGATGTTGAAATATAAGATAACTACATAACTACGGACAAAAATAGACACTCGTGCCTTTTTTTTAAAGAACACACCAATCATCCAATCAAGAAATATCTATATAAGAGCAAGCATGAAGCTTTATAATGCTAGATGTGTTCAGATTTCAAGTGAGACTCACAAAAAGGACCCAAAAAATTCTTATGCTATTGCTAAAAAGAGAACTGAATAAAAGAAGCATACACAAAATGATATAATAATCAAATTTAAATTGTTATCCTTGGAATGAAAATTGGCATTAAGAAATCCAACATGACAAACCTCAAACACTCTTTGTAACAAGCAATAGATGAACGAGTGTGTCTCGAATTTCGATAAAGCTTGCCCATCATTAGATTCATTTGAAATTTTCTTGCTTTGTTAGGAATTCCCTCCATCAGTAAAATAAAGGAGTAAAGCATATTCTTATATTCTTAAAATGAAAGAAACTAAAAATGAATAAAACCACGTCCAAGTTAAATTGTAAAAAGACCATGTAACAAACCCAAGTTGCTCAAAACACTCATCCTAGAACATACAATGTAATTGTAACATTACATGGATAACATGAACATTTACACAAAAGTGACAAACAATACAGCAAGTTCCTAAGCTACTGGATGAAAAGTGTAATCTAAGGTCTTCCTGATAACAATAAATCCCCCCAAATTATGATGACATTTGCCAAATAAAGGGAGCAAGGAATGGACGGTAGAGAGAGTGAGTGTCAATGACTATATCAATTAGCAACAAAATGCAAAATTTATACATAAACTACGCATTCATATACTAAAATATGACCTCACCAAAAGTGACTTAACAAATTGATTAAAGAAACACGAATGCAAACAGATAGTATGGAGATGGAACCTCAACAAGAGCAGCTCTGTTAGTATATATTAGTATATATATTAGCTGTCAACCCTTTAATAATGTACCTTTAATAATGTTGTTTGGTTTGTGCTTCTACTTTCAGTTTGTAATTGTTCTCCCTCTCCTCTATAAAGGAGAGAGCTCAACACAACATTCAATACATCAATAGATACAATTATTCTCTCTGTATTTCTCTCTTTTTACATTGAATTTAACATGGTATCAGAGCAGGTTTAGAACCTAGTATTTTCGCTTCACCGGCGGGCGGCAACCTCACCTTAGCCGTTCGCCGGACCTCAACCTATTCCGTTTATTTTCTACACATACCTTCCCATCATTGCCCAAATCCTCTCTCCCTCGGTTTTGAGATAAAACACACATAGGGATACATGGAGATGAATTGGTGGTTCTGTATCACAATCTCACCTGGGTCATGACCATCCTCTATCTATTCCCATTTCAGTACTTGGAATGGCTTCACCAGAAACACCACTATTACTAATATTGGTCTATGTGGTCTATATGACAGACTCACACACACACACAACAAAGGAGGACAGACTCACAACTCACCTACTCAGCTGATACCTGGCCTTGTTCTTCAGCGGTGGCCGTGTCACAGTGGTGCTTCGCCGTGAGCCAACATAGTTTCTAACAAATTCCATCTTGGTCACCTCCACTCCACTCTTCATCCCCGACCTCGGCTGAACCAACAGAAGCCGTCACTCTCTCTTCTCTTCGCTCTCACTGTCGCCGGGTGGGAGCTATTGAATTCACCGCCGATCTAGTCTCCTTCTTGAACGCTGCTCAGACGGTTTTTTAACTGTGTTCTTTTCTGCCAATGAAGTCACCATGTGCGACGGTTGTGACCGCCGAGTCCACCATGCAAGCAAGCTGGCCACCAAACATATCCCATTCTCTCTCATCCACCCTTCTTTCAAAGAATCCCCTCGCTGTGATATCTGCTAGGAGAGACGTGCTTTTCTATTCTGCCAAAAAGATAGAGCAATTCTATGTAGAGAATTTGACGCACATGAACACACCCAGAAATACACCAGCTGCATGTGCTCTCTCTCTCTCTCGGGTTGGAGGTGAGAGACAGAGTTAAGTAAAAAAAAAAAAAAAAAAAAAAAAAAGAGAAAAAAAACAAAAAAAAATGAAAAGAGAAAATGCAAAAGAAAAAGAAAAAAGAAAAATAGAAAAGAAAAGAATTGAAAAAGGAAAGAGGAACAAAGCTCGCAAGGTCGAAAACCCGCAACGGGCACCTGCCAATCTCAACTGCAAAATCTCCACGGATGGTACCAGGAGCAGAGTCAGAGGGGTTAGTGGCTCCAATAATCTTACGACCTGTTGTCACCACATTCTTACCCTCCCAAATCATTGCAACAACAGGACCAGAGATGATGTATTCAACCAACCCATTAAAGAAGGGTTGGGAAGACAAGTCTGCATAGTGCTTCTCAGCAAAAGCACGCTCCACAGACTGGAGTTACAGGCGGGATTTTTTCCTTATCCCTTCTCTACTCTGCCACCGATCTCTTCTTTTTGCCTCCGTCCTGGGCGGCCCTTGATGGTGCTGCCTCCGTGTTACTCACGCCGCCGAGCCCGTTCACTCCCCCCTGCTCCTCCACTACCGCATATGGTGGACCTCCGAATCGGAACATAACGGTGGCCTTCCACTTCAGCTCCTTATTTTCCGCCTTTAGCACACATATCTCTGCTCGCGCATCCTTATACATGCGCTGGAGCAAAGCCAGTTGGGCATTTAACTGCTGCACCTCATTTGTCCTACTCTGAAGCCGGTGCGACAAGTTTGTGACCGCAGTCATGGTCTCCACGCATGACTTCAATGTATAATGATTGGCCTCAATATCTGATTGCGCTGCCATTATTTGCTCCACAAACCGCATAGGAAAGGTCAACGGAGCAAACTCAGGGGTGCTTGGTTGAGGTTCAAGGGCAACCGCACCAGTTATCTCTCTTGTGGACTCGTTGAGGTCTGGAAAGAGAGTGACCAGACCACGGGAAGAAGAGGCCATGTTATGGGTTGCTGAGTGTTTCAGATGTTACAGAGTGTTTCAGGGTTTGCAGCTCTTAGAGAAAAGCTTTCAGAGAACGAAGAGGTTTCAACTGGTTTGTTATGCTTCCAAGCCTCAGGCTTCGCTTTGGTTTATAAAGACAATGACAAAGAGGACGACACGCGCTCTGTCGATCACATGCATCGCCGCGTGTCTGGAGTGACTTTTGATGGCTCACCGCTCGATGATTTCTGTCGGGCACGGCTTTTGATGCAGTGGGCGCGCCTTTTGAGGGCGCGACTTTTGAGGGCTCGATATATATATACCTGTATATCTTTTGGGCAGCCTATATACACAATCCTACAGTGTCATCTACATCGGTCCGGCATGACCCCGTAAACTGTCCCGACATTGATTCCGATTAGCACCGACATTGATTCCGATTAGCATCTACATCGGTCCGGCATGATCCCATAAACTGTCCCGACATTGATTCTGGTTAGCTTCTACATCGGTCCGGCATGACCTCGTAAACTGTCCCGACATTGATTCCGGTTAGCTGCTACAATGGTTCGACACGACCATACAGTGTCTTCTATACCGGTCCGACACGAGCCATACAGTGTCTTCTACACCAGTCTACTACAACCATACAATGTCTTCCACACCGGTCTGACACGACCATACAGTGTCTCCTATCCACTTTTATTTGTCAGTTTATTTTCTTATTTTGTTACTCTCTCCAAACTCAAGTTGGTTAGTGCCTATCCTCCTTGAGTTTGAGGGGGGCTGTTAGTATATATTAGTATATATATTAGCTGTCAAACCTTTAATAATGTATCTTTAATAATGTTGTTTAGTTTGTGCTTCTACTTTCGGTTTGTAATTGTTCTCCCTCTCCTCTATAAAGGAGAGAGCTCAACACAACATTCAATACATCAATAGATACAATTATTCTCTCTGTATTTCTCTCTTTTTACATTGAATTTAACAAGCTCTATTCTCATTCAGTGAACAGTGACAAGATGCAATTTTGAACTTCACCTACACCAAGATGTGAGAGTAAATTGTTTATGAAATGACTAACCTTAAATATCCAAGATTTATAAACAAAACTTGTTATGACCCAAATATGTCATAAAAGGAAAAGAACAGGTAGGGAAGCATGTCAAACTACCTCATTTTCATTAATCCCAAATTATTAAAAGAATTTGGAGAAGACAACCTGTTTGACGTAGGCAATGAATTTCTAGTCATTGTACTTTGTTTGGGAACAATCTTGCAATGTTGTAGTGCTTGCTTGTATGTATGCTGTCACAATACAAAAAGATATGATGACATGCTATGTTTGAATATCTTTGTTCACATGGAAAGAGGGGAGGGATAAATTAGCACTATTTAATGAAATATGTTCTTTTCAACTTAAAGGCACTTCTGCCCAAGGAAGGAGTGGATGATGGTGAGAAAGGGCATAAAAAATAAAAATAAAAAGCGTAGCAGTGGAAAAGTATAGCAGATGAAAGAGATGAATCACAAATTAAATGGGAAAAAAAATAGTAGCTAGTAGTGTTGGCATATAGTAAGTAACATTCAAAAGGAACAGAAGATGCCCAAGCCATTCTGTGGCATGACAAACATACATTGGAGCTCATGATCTTCCAACAACATAAAATCGTGTTTTGAAATTAATTTTACAAACTTAGATTACAAATGTAATGTGTTTTGAATTTTCAACAAAAAATAAAACTATTGCAGAGTCCAAACAAGTAAAATACTCATAACAAGGGCACCTATATTGAAAGCCAATCAAGCAGTATCAAACAATAAATTATTTCGACAATACCCAATATCAAAATTTAAAATAATTGAAGCCCCTGAAAAAATTATCACTAGATGTGATTTATTTATTCATTCATTAAAATTATTAAATTATTTTTAATAATAATTTTACTGTGACTAACTATTGGATCTTTGGATTCACCCCCACCAAAAAAAACTATAGGATCTCTGGTTAAACAAGAACATTATATTTTATTTTATTTTATTTTACTAACAAAAAGAACTTTGTTGAACTTTCAAAGATCAAGATCCCCTCTTCCTCCTATATAACATAATAACAAATTTGATCTTCACATCAAAAACCAGAAAACAAAAACCAGAGAGAGAGAGAGAGATGGGGGTTTTGATTAAGCAATAGATGCAGTTCTGTTATTCTTCTTCTTGATGGTGATTTTAGCAGCTCCAGCTTTCGATGCACAAGTGTGCTTTCCTTCTAAGTTCTTCCCAAATTTCCTCGTTGACCTCAATCTCTGGTTCACAAGCGAGTACGGTGATTACTTGCTCATAGAAAAGCCTTCTTTCTTTGTTGGGCTTATGTGGCTCGAGCGTCTCTTCCAATGGCCACTTGCCATTGCAAATCTTTATGCTATTCTTGTGGGAGGGAAGCTCTGGTTCAATTCTACTTGCCTAGTCTATGGAGTCTCTGTTTTTACTGGAATGGTATTTTCCTTTTTCTTTTCATTTCTTTGTTTGGTTCTCGGGAAAATTTTGTATAATTTATTGAATTGCAATTCAAGAGGTGGATTTCACACTCTCATTTTAGTCGTATTGTTTTGGCATAGTATGAAGGATAGCGTTCGACTCCAAAAAAAAATAAAAAATTATTTCACAAATTTCACGAAAGAGAATTGGTAAAGGAGATGTTATGTTTGAATTTTATGAAAAATGAAAGAGACATTAAAATATGTTTAGATTTTTTCACTTTATGTTCTTATTTTTTACTTTATAAATTATGATCCAAACATTGGACCAAGTACACAACACACATGATTTAAATTGACCTAGTCTGGTGATTGTTAGGTCCAAATGTCCCTATTTTATTGGTTCAGGGCAAAAATACATCAATTTGGTGGTATCCTAGAATGAAATACAATAATTTTAAATCTTACACTATTACTAGGCTAAAAAAATAAGGATATGGTCCAATAAACCTAAATTCACAATCTAATCTAAATTAAAGGGGCATTATAGACTATGTAAGTCGAATTAAATAATTTTGCTTCTAAAAGTGCCAGAAGAGTAATATTTTACTGGTATGTTCTTTTTGTTGGTTTAGTTTTTATTTGATATGATAACTAATGTTTTTTAATTTTTGTAATGATTTCTTTATGTCTTGATCATGAAAGTAAATTTAGTATATAATTTTAGTGATTATATATGCAAGTGGAATATAGGCAAGACTTTTAAGCAGAAACCACTATTTCCCTAGCTGTTTCAATTATGAAGATGTGAAAATGCATTTATCTCTATTAAATTCCAATGACTTGCATGTAATAATTGGCAAAGTCAGATTTATGGCTAGCCATTTCTTTGAATTTTAAGCTCAAATGTATATACTATATGATTTATATTATTTTACGGTGGCTTTGAACAATGAACAAAGATATCATAATCTTGCATTTCAGCAGGTCTAAACTCCTACCAATGAGTGCATTGTGGTTATGGTTTTGCATAAATTTAAAAAACGGATAAGCCACTAATGCAACTCAGTTTCTGGTGATTAAGGATTACTGATTATGATCCTGTTCTGATTCCTGATGTATTTAGTTACAATCAAATCTTGATTAAGGTTCAAATTTTTTTTTTATTTTTTACAAATTATAGGACATGGATGAATGTAATAATAATTAATAAAGTAGATTTAGCAAACATTAGAGTCCAAAATTAGTGTTTGAATCTCTTCTTAATTTTATTCATGCTTCAGATTGCTGTATTAGCAGAGCTGATATTGTCTTCCAGAATCACGAATGTATTGTTGATGATGTGCCTGTTTGGTGCAGCTTAAAAGCTGCTTATTTCAGCTTTCAGCTTAATTTAAGCTATTTTGATGTGTTTGGTTTAGCTTAACAATGCAGCTTATAGTTTTTTGTAAGTCAGAAATCAGCTTATTCTTTGAGTGGGGCAGGAGATGCTTAATTAATAAGTCAGAAATCAGCTTATGTTCATAATTATAAGCTATAAGCTGTTAAGGCATAAGCTATAAGCACTTTCCCACAGCTCTACCAAACAGGGACGCCGGAGTCCCTGCATTGGCTTGAGATGCAACTCGTAACCAAGATTTGGTACAACTGCCTTGCATTTCCAGAACTGCTCATGCCAGTTTCGATATATGTCATGCAATGCTAGCTTGAAATTCTTAATAATTTTGTGATGAATAAGCTTTACTTGTTCTATGTTGTTATGCAAATAACAAAATTTTGGAAGTTGATTTTTTGAGGTATGTTAGAAGTTTGTAGTATCATTTCTTCAATAGGCAGTGGCATATCACCAAGTGGTCTCACTTGATACAAAATATTTCATAAACGATTTGTGAAATTGTTTTGGATATATAGGTTGAGGTAGAGTGACTTATGGCTTGAGATGCAACTCGTAACCAAGATTTGGTACAACTGCCTTGCATTTCCAGAACTGCTCATGCCAATTTCGATATATGTCATGCAATGCTAGCTTGAAATTCTTAATAATTTTGTGATGAATAAGCTTTACTTGTTCTATGTTGTTATGCAAATAACAAAATTTTGGAAGTTGATTTTTTAAGGTGTGTTAGAAGTTTGTAGTATCATTTCTTCAATAGGCAGTGGCATATCACAAAGTGGTCTCACTTGATACAAAATGTTTCATAAACGATTTGTGAAATTGTTTTGGATATATAGGTTGAGGTAGAGTGACTTATATATTATTTAATATATTACATAAATATGTAATAATATAATAAAATATTAATATATTATTTTCGGGCTGGGTAGGGCTACACATTTGAATGAACTCACCCATTCATTAAATGGGCCTAAAATATTGGTTCTCTCTAGCCCTACGGGCCAAATTATCCTTCTCAAGTCCTGAAAAAATAGGGGTGGGTGGGTTGAGCAAGCCGAAAGGTCAATGTCCACTCCTATCTATGATAGTGTCTTTTTTTCAAACTATTTTAAAGTCAACCTAATAAAAACAATATAAGAAAAGTTGATGATAAATCCATATTGATGGGTGTGCATGGTATTAAGTCTAAGATTTTGCATGTTTGTTGGTGATGAGGACACATTTATTAAAATAGTGGTGAGGACAAGGCACGCAGCCAAAGTAATAGATTTGCTAGAAGGCTGTGCATAGTTTTAAAATCAGTTGTTTAGAATGTGAGATTCACTGTTTGTGAATTTCATGTAATCCAATTCTGAGTTCAGAACTCTTTAATTCATGTTTTGTGTTCAATCAAAGATAACTGGGGTCTGGACTTCTAATCCACATGGACATGTGTTATCTTCCATGTAGGAAGGGTGAGACACAGAATAGGAGATTGAGGAGAAGTTTGGATTGATTACTAAGATACAAAATTGGTAGAACTTTGTTAATCATTGTAATCTTGGGTAAATCCAAACATAGGATGAGTACACAATCCAAAGAAATTGATAATCACCAAACTAATCGCCCTCAAAATGTTGGGCAAGTTTTGCAGTATACTAAAATAGTCAAAAAATTACTATTAAAAAATCAACTTTACTTTTTATTTTTCAGCATATTTTTTGTAAAAAGTCAAAAAGTCAAACTAAAATAGCTAATTCGCAAAACATCTACTTCAATGCGTCTAAACAAACATGTAGAAATTATTCAATGCTCTTACAGAAAATATAGGTGGTGCTCTAAAGTAGTAGTTATTGGTCTAAACTATGAGTTCTATTACTTTTGTGTCAGAGTTTTAGGAAATAACTGATTAGGTATCAACTTGTAAATGGAATGGAGTATTGCTCCAGAAGTATTGAATAATTTTTTTTTACAAACATGGTCTAAAGTTAGACTACCCTTATCCCTACAACTACCATTTTCAACGAAATTTAGAGACTTCTCAACAAAGAGGCTACATATATTATACCCAAAAGGGCGCGTCTATTGATAATTTAGGAGAGGAAGTGAAGGATTTAGAAGAGTAGAGTTACTTAACATTATGTGTTATAACGATTCTGATGTAGACCCAACCTGTTTATTATTTTGGATCCGGGATTCCTTATCTTAAATGGTTGCTCATACCCTTAAACATCCTATTCTTAATTGAGTTTGGTTATTTGGAAGTCATTATTGCGTTTGGAACAGGTTGGGAATTCGTTTTTCAAAGGCGTCATTGCCCAGATTTTGGTTAGTTTGCTCAAGCAGTACTTTGGTCGCTCGAACGGTCTTTGAGAACTTCTAGTATATTTGTAAGTCTGCAAAAGTACTAGGAGTGTAGTGTTTTTCGCTTGAGCAGTCTTTCTTGTGCTCAAGCGGTTAGCCTCTGTCTGCAAAACTTCTGGGAGGGTGTCATTGTGCGCTCAAGCGATAACTTTGTTCACTCAAGCGACCTCACTTATTGTGTCTGGTCGCTCGAGCGGTGTTTTGGTTGTTCGAGTGGTCTGTGCGCATATCAGTCTGTAAAAGTCACTTTTTGAGTCATTTTCTCATCTCTTTCTCTCTCTCTCTCTAATATTTTAAAACCTCAGATCTTATCTCTCTTTCTAGAAACCATCTGTCAACCTCAAATACACATCAATCTAGTGGTTTCTCAACCCTTGTCCCTTGGAGAGAAAGATAAAGCATTACAAGGGCTTCGTTCTAATCAAAGCAAAGTTGATTTTCGACTTCGTCGAGGTTTCTCCACTCTCTCTCGTCTCTTAACTTCGAGGTAGGGATTTCTCTATACTTTAATATGGCTTTTAACTTGGTTATTTTTCTTTTTAAAGAAATCTTGAGATTTGGAGATTTTTGAACAAATCTAAGGTTTTGGTTTAAAAATCAAAAGAGGGGTTTTAAATAGGTTCTTGGATATGGTTGTGAGATTGCAAATGTGGTTGCATTGTGATAAAATGATGTATTTCTACCATTGGAATTGATTTATAAAGAAAAGGGGATTTTTGCCCTAAAAATCTTGAATATTCGATTTTGTAAAGAAAGAAATGGAAATGATGTTGGATTCCTTGTGAAATCGGAATGATGATGATAATGGTGGAATTGGATATGTATTATCATTCCTATCTCAAAGTTTTGGAAAGGATATCTTTATTGAAAATTATCTATCTGTTTAGAAATATCTATTTTGGGCTATCGGTGGAGGATTGCATGAGAATTAGGAGAATTGAAACTAATTTCTCATCCATTTACATTGAGCATTGTTGCATACTTAACACATTGAAATGTATATTGTTTTGAGAAAAATAGGTGAATACCTTAGTGAATTTGGGCAGGAGGTATAGTTGTAGTATTATTATTGGCCTATGTATCCTTGATGAAAGTCCAAAAATCCGCACGGCTAGGCGTCAAGCCTTCTAGTTAGTACCAGTAAAAATGGCACTGGTAGTGCTTGTATAGCCTACTGGCAGACACATACCTAGAGATTCCAATGTTCGTACCCACTATCCTGTTTTCTGTTGTAAAGGACATGTTTTCAAGAATTGTGATATAATCTAGCATTGCATGGTTTTGAAAAGAGATATAAAATGTTTTGGCACGGGCATTGCATATACATTCACCTTATAGCTTTGTTAAAACTCATACACTGTGTTAAGAGTATCCCTACTGGACTTTAGCTCACCATATGTGGAAAATCATTTTCAGGTGTTGATGATATTCCTCTGCCAAGGCCGTAGCTTGGGAGGACTTGGAGCCAAGAGTTTCTTTTATTATTGTTGTATTTACCTTTGTACAAGTCTAGGACTTTATTTGTATTGAGTTTCAAACTCACTTTTATTATAACCAAATATCATCTTAGAAAGTTGTACCTAATAGGGCATCACTTTATTTGTTTAACTTTTATTTTATATTGCTTATTTGTGGCACATGCCATAGATTCAGGATTAGGACTTATGAATGTATAATTGCATATGTTCTCTTTTGTACAATAAAATCATATAAAAGAGAAGAATACCATATTAAGAAATATAATCCTATTTAATAATTGTCGTTGGATGATTTTATTGTTATATTTTTGAGGCGTTACATGTGTCAACCTAGTTGGATATGTTCTTCAAAAATAATGCTAGTTTTGCTTTGCTTTCTTGTTTGATGTAATCTATTTATACTACTTGTACTTTGATTTACACCATTAAACTTATTTTTGTCGATAAAAAAAATTATTTTAATTTACTTTTAAGGGATGGAACATAAGTATATGGAGGGTTATGAGGTAGAGAGAATACAAATATTTTAAACACTGCTCTTCCCCTTCAAAATTGGGATGAAACAAAAAAGAAAATGAAATATTTGTTAATAGCAATATTTGGTAAAACCTAACTAAATATTAACTAACTAAACAAGTAGGAGAACACCTCGCCTCCTTTTCTTTCTCCTTTCTTTCTTTCACTCTCTTCACTAAGGTTTTCCTTCTTTCTCCCTTCACTCAATCTAAATGGAGTATAAAGGAAATAGTGAAACTTGAACTAAAACAAGTACACATATTAGTGGCCCAAAGGATAAGTATCTGGCCAAGGCCTGTCTTCGGTCTATATATGGGTTGGACCAAAGCTAACTGGACAAGTGGGCTTACCATGGACTTACTCTAAAAATTTGATATGTTTCATGAAAAAATTGAATTAATTAAATTATCGTAATCACATGATTTTATTATATTTATATTTATAAAAAAAAAAATACAACTGTGACTTGATCATACTCATATAGTTTCATTATACTTATTTTTTTAAAAAAAATAAATATTATGATTTGTTCATACTCAATTTGAATTTGGAATTTATTTAAATTAAATGTAAATAAAAATTTGAATTATTATTTCTCCCTCTAATTTAATCATTATCTTTACTACGAAAGTGAGTGTTCTTTTAAAAATTTTATATTTAACATCACTTTCATATCATGACAAAACTAAAATTATTCTTGTGTGCATTATTTATGTTGCAACATAATTTTTAAATAATTTTGTGTTTGTACAAATATATATATATATATATAATAAATTAAAATTATCACATATATTTATTAAGATATATTTTATGAAACGATAAAACTATGATTATTCTTCTATATTGTATACTTGCCAATATATATACGGTCGTGCTAAAGGCCTTGAAAATTGAGGCGCGAATTTGCCTTGAATTCGATTTTTTTTTTTTTTTCTGTGTGTGTGGAAAGGTTTGTTATGTGTACCCTTAATACTAAACCCTAAATCCTAAATTCTAAACATTAAACTCTAAACCCTAAATCCTAAATTCTAAACATTAAACTCTAAACCCTAAATCCTAAATTCTAAACATTAAACTCTAAACCCTAAATCCTAAATTCTAAACATTAAACTCTAAACCCTAAATCCTAAATTCTAAACATTAAATACTAAACCCTAAATCCTAAATTCTAAACATTAAACTCTAAACCCTAAATCCTAAATTCTAAACATTAAACTCTAAACCCTAAACTTTAAATCCTAAATTTTAAACCATAAAACCCTAAATCCTAAACTCT
This sequence comes from Camellia sinensis, assembly GCF_004153795.1. Lineage (NCBI taxonomy): Eukaryota > Viridiplantae > Streptophyta > Magnoliopsida > Ericales > Theaceae > Camellia > Camellia sinensis. Next base: position 180,252 of record NW_021027751.1, read on the forward strand.
AAATTTTAAACCATAAAACTCTAAATCCTATACTCCAAACCCTACACCCTAAATTTTAAACCATAAAATCCTAAACCCTAAATCCTAAAATAAAATAAAACAAAACAAGATTCGAGGCATTCAAGGCCTCAAAATTCGAAGCCTCAAGCTTTATTCTATATATATATATAATTTCATTTATCATGTACACAAATAATTTAATAAAAAAATTTACATATATTTATTTAAATTATAATGTTTAAAATAATTTTATATGTATATTTGCATATACATAGAAATAAATAAATTGAAATTTATAAGGGTTCTCGAATGAAAAATCCAATTTTGCATTTTATTTGTCGAACGGTTCAAACACTATTATGTCTATATTTTGCATTTTATTTGTCGAACGGTTCAGACACTAATTTTATGTCTATAAAGACAAGCCCTTATAAAATGACCAAACTACCCAAGTATATATATTATTTTCTTAACCAAACCCTAATCAAACCATACTCTCTCTCTCTCTCTCTCTCTCTCCCTCCTCACCGCTCTCCTCCAATATGAGCTCCCCTACCCCTCCTTTCTTACTACCACTTCCCCTCACCCTCCACCCTCCGCCTCTTCACCGTTACCGCTACTGCTTCTCTCTCTTCTCTACTGTTGTCAACGTTGATACCACTACAACCCAAACGCTGCCGTCGACCGCGTCTTCTCTGTCGACTACACGATCGTCAGTCGCTCTCTCCTCCTGCGCTTGTCTCTCTCTCCTATACACCGACTACACCACCTCTCTCTCTCTAGAGTTGGACTCCGCCATCGTTAGGACTCCGCCATCGTCTATACCCTTATAAAATGACCAAACTACCCAAGTATATATATTATTTTCTTAACCAAACCCTAATCAAACCATACTCTCTCTCTCTCTCTCTCTCTCTCTCTCTCTCTCTCTCTCTCCTCACCCCTCTCCTCCAATATGAGCTCCTCTACCCCTCCTTTCTTACCACCACTTCCCCTCACCCTCCACCCTCCGCCTCTCTACCGCTACCGCTACCGCTTCTCTCTCTTCTCTACTGTTGTCAACGTTGATACCACTACAACCCAAACGCCGCCGTCGACCGCGTCTTCTCTGTCGACTACACGATCATCAGTCGCTCTCTCCTCCTGCGCCTGTCTCTCTCTCCTATACACCGACTACACCACCTCTCTCTCTCTAGAGTTGGACTCCGCCGTCGTTAGGACTCCGCCATCGTCTATATGTAGAGAGATCGGCCCATGTATGTATATACATGGGTATGTATATACATGGGTAGCACCAACACTGTAATAGATTTTCAGAAAAGATGATGACGACGATGATGCATATGTATGAGTAAAAAACATAAAATAATAGAAAGAAGAATTTGCTAAAACTTCTGTATTTATTCATTGATTGAAAATAGCTTTAAATAGAACATATCAAAAACAAACTTAGCACATAATATGGAACTAACTTGTCCCATGACTAACAAATTCCTAAACTAATGGAATACTCTTAAAACTTAGGACACCACAATCAACTCCCAAAAGAATAAGACAACTAAAACTTTATTCAATATAGCGATTCCGGTTTTGACTCGACCTTTTGCTATATTCCGGACTCGGTTTCATGGTTTAATGTTGTTCATCTCTTATTCCCCTTATTGTCCCTTGAGTTTGGCTTTTGAGTTGGTTGGAGTATGTTTGGAACAGGTTGGTTGCTTAGTTTTGAACCTTTAGTTGCCCAAATTTTTACTCCTCCGCTCGAGCGTAATTTCTTGCGTTTGAGCGAACTTTGCAAACTCTCACTACTTTTGTAGGTCTACAAAACTACTAGGAGGATGTGTTCTACGCTCGAGCAGTTCTTTCTACGCTCGAGCGAGCTCAGCTCAAGCGGTACTTCTTGAGCTAGAGCGATGGTCTGTTCTTTACAAAACTACTAGGAGTGTGCATTCTACGCTCGAGCGTCACTTCTTGCACTCGAGTGGAACAACTTTTTTTGTCTGATGCTCGAGTGTCACTTCTTGTGCTCGAGCGGACTGTGCGTATATCAGATCGCGAAAGTAACTTTTTACATCATTTTTTCATATTTTTTTCTCTCAAAACCTTAGATCGAGACCTTCTCTCTCAAAAACACTCTCTCTCTACATTTTTATCTAGATTTAGTGGTTTCTCCACCCTAATCCCTTTGATTAAAAGGTAAAACATCTCAAGATCTTCATTTTGATCCGAATAGAGTTGGGTTTGAGCATCTTTGAAGTTTCACTCTTACTTGGCTCGTCTTCCCTCTTTGAGGTAGGGCTTTTCTACAATCTCATATGGTTTTAACTTAGTTATTGGTAGTTGTGTAGAAATAGTGTGATCTGGGAGTATTTTGAGCAAACCTAGGGTTTACGTTAAAAAAATCAAAAGAGGAATTTCTAAGTGAATGTAATATAAAGGGTCATGGGGTTTGAAAATGAGGTTGTATTATGACAAAATAGTTGATTTTGGCATTTGGATTGACATTTGGGAAAGAGGTAAGTTTGCCCTAAAATGTTTCAAATATTTATTTTGTATCAATAAATGAAATTGGTATTGTAAATGTGAAATAATTGGATGAATGTTGATATAAATGGTGAAACTAGATATGTATTACTTCACATCTACGAAAATTTGAATAAACTATTTGTCTTGAGATTGAATATCTATTTAGAAATATTTGTATTGGGCTATCAGTGGAGGATAGCTATGATTGTTGTAAAAATTGCATGAAGATTAGGTGAATTGAAACTAATCTCTTGTTGGTTGTCATTGAATATGATTGTTCTAGATACATTGTATATGTATGATAGTTGGGAAGAGAAAGGGGATGAACTCCGTGTTTGAAAGGAGAAAGTGGATGGACTCCATTGAATTAAGTTGGCTTATGTGTCCAGGGTGAAAGTCCCGAAACTGCGCGTATACATAGGTGCTGATTCCCGCGAACGAAATTTTCGTAAAATGACAAATTGAAGTATTTGTGTGATTGCTGTGTTGATTTGATAACCACTAAGTTATAGTCTCAGTTGGGTTGTCTGGAAAATAATGAAATTGGTTCATGAGTTGAAATGAAATGAAATGAATTGATGTAGATGAAATTGAGATAACAAGGATTGCGATATAAAACTTGGCATATTATGATTTTGTAAAACATGAATGATTTTACTACGGACATTGTATATGCACACTTTACTCATATCTTTGTTAAGACTCATATATTGTGTTAGATTGTTTCTACTGGGTTGTGGCTCACCCTATTTGAGAAAAACTATTTTCAGGTATTGGTGATATGCCTCCGCCAAGACAATAACTTGGAGGGACTTTGGAGCAAGAGCTTCCTTTTGTTGTATTTTCTTTTGTATAGCTAAGAGTTTTATTTGTATTGAGTTAGTCTCACTTTTGTTGTAACTAAACAATGACTTGGAAAAATGTAAGCCTTCAGGACATATAAATATCTGTTTAGCTTTCATTCCTCTTTACTACTTGTAACACATGCCGTAGATTTAGGATGAACTATTTATAAATGTATATCGCATGTGTCACTTTTGTATATCAATTCAGATTAATGAAAGTATATTGTTCCTATCATTCTTACCCTTATGAATTAGGTCTGGTGTTTTTTTTTTTTTTTTTTGGGCATTACATTCAACAAATAACAATAATTAAAATAAACTCCTAACACCCTCTCTTAAACTGAATATCTTTTAGACATCAACAATTTAGAGAAAACAAACTCCAGCTTACACACAACAATGACCTCCTTTTCCCTCAAACAATATCCTTCAACGAACAAGTTCCCAACATTTGCCTTAGCTTCACAAACACAGTCAGCTTGAGAGGCTTGGTGAAAATATCTGCAGCTTGATCTTCACTTCTACATAAAATTAAATCAATGATACCATCCTCAGAGGGAGATTTACGCTGAACATTGGGGCGAGCTACACCAACAAGGAATATGGTGTTGGGCCTCAAAAGGAGAGCTTGGGGCACTGTGAGGCTGAATTGGACCCGCACTGAATATGGTGGAACACTAGGTTAGGATTGTCCGAGATGTATTTGGCCGAGCTGAGACAGAACACGATTTCAGACCGAGTTTGACCCACGCGGATTATGGTGTTGGGCCAGACTTGGTTGAACGGGCTCACAGCGAAGCCGAGCTATAGACGGTTCGGAGTGCAGTTGTGAAGGCGATCCATGAGGCTGAGGTGTGAGGCCGAGATGCCGAGCGGCGCACCCCGCTTCTAGTCGATTTTGATGGACTGGTTTGGTTTTGCTTAGTAGTGGCTATCCATCATAATGTTCATGTCTCACCAAGTAATAGCTCGATTCAATATGCCACATAGACCAATGATAAGAAGAGGGAAATCCACTCCTGGTATGCGTCAATACCGTTTGGCGGTTTGACAAACACTGTTTGGAGGTTTTGATCTCTACACATGTAAGAAATGTAGAGGGGAACACAGTCGCCTGTCTAGAGAAGGACAACAAAGGTAGTGCATCCACAATCTCTAAGGCTGCATGGCCAGCCTTGAAAAGAAGGAGCATGCAACCATTAGAGGTAAGTTATTTTTGATATACACTCTCTCTAGAAAGTGTTATTCCTTCTCTCTTCTTCTCTGTAACGCCCTCAAAATTAACCCATTAAATATTCTAGAGAAGGACAACAAAGGTAGTGCATCCACAATCTCTAAGGCTGCATGGCCAGCCTTGAAAAGAAGGAGCATGCAACCATTAGAGGTAAGTTATTTTTGATATACACTCTCTCTAGAAAGTGTTATTCCTTCTCTCTTCTTCTCCAAGTGTGTTGACTTGATCGTCAGAAGATTATCTGGCAACACACCGTCGGGAAACCCACCGTCTTTCTGTTCTCAGGTTAAGCGACATTACATGAGGCTTGGACTCAAGGAGTACGGAGAGCGACGAATATTTCCTTCCCGCACACATCCTTACAGAGCAAGAAATGGTAACTCACATTTATATACTTGCTCCTTCCATGTAAAACTGAATTTTTGAAAAGCTTGATTGTAGAAGCATTATCACAATAAATCAATGTTGGACCTTGTTGGTAGTGAAGTGCTTCAATTAACCTTCTTAGCTAAATGGCTTGACATGAACTTGACGCTGCTGCAACAAATTCTGCTTCAGTAGTTGATAGAGACACAATTTGATGGTTTTTTTATGACCATGAAACAACCCCCGTCCCCATCATAAACACATAACCCAAAGTGATTTTATCATCAGGAACTCCCACATAATCACTATCAGTGAAGCCAAATGGACTTGACTGTGCTCCCTTTTTATAGAAAATACCAAAATCCTTTGTACTTTGTAGGTAACGAAAGAGTATTTTCGCTGCTAAGAGATGAGGCTCTATGGATTCTCCATATAGCGGCTGATTAGATTGACAAAATGCATTATATCTAGCCTAGTTGAAGTCAAAAACATCAAACTTCCCACAATTTGTTTATAAAGAATGGCATTCACCTTATTTCCATCTGACTTCTTTACTAGTTTCAATCTGGTGTTGTTGGGGTTCCAACTGAATTACAATCCTTCATTTGAAACCTATTCAAGACTTCTGAGACATATTTCTTCTGAGTAATAAAAATCCCAGCTGATGACTGTATTACTTCAATACCAAGAAAGTAGTGCATCAACCCCAAATTTGTCATATCAAACTCAGTTATCATAGATTGTTTACAAATATCAAATATGGCTTTATCATTTCTTGTGTAAATCAAGTCATCCACATATAAGCATACAATAAGAAATTTTCCACCTTCTCCAAACTTTGTAAAAAGTGTATGCTCATATGGACATTTATGAAAGCCTTCTCCAACAAAATAAGCATTTATACGACTGTACCAAGCCCTGGGTGCTTGTTTCAAACTTTTTGCTCATTTCCTTGCTTCACATACCTAGTAGGTTGATTCACATACACTTCTTGTAATTCACCAGGTAAGAAAGCCGACTTCATGTCTAACTAAAAAGGTAGGCCAAGAATTTTGTGTAGCAATAGAAAGTACACACTGGATAGTATCTAATCTTGTAATTGGAGCAAATACCTCTTTGTAATCCACCCCAAACTCTTTCTTGTAACCTTTGGCCACTAAATGTGCTTTGTGCTTGTCATTTCTCCTTTCTCATTTAACTTTGTTTTATAGATCCACTTGACATCTATTGTCTTCTACCCTATTGGAAGATCTGTCAGGTCCCATGTGTCATTCTTTTCTAGGGGTGAGCAGCAAATATTCCAATCCGTCCAAACTGACCGAACTGAACCGAACCAATTCGCCGCATTTTGGATGAATGCATGATGACGAGCAGACGGTTTCAGATTGATTTTTTTTAATCTGCTTAATTTTAACAGATGGCGGATTTGAAATTCCTTTGGTCGCAACCGAACTATCAAACTCATGAGCACCTCTAGTAATTTGTAAGACTTTATATTTTCAATTTATTTAAATATTCTATTTGTGTTTTCAATTGAAAAAAAATTTAAACACTACAAGAAATAACACTTTTAGCGACCAACTTTTTGGTCACAGAAAAATCATATCTAGTTGTTGATGGTTTTTAGCGACCAAAAAAAATTGGTTGCAATTTAGTCGCTAAAAGCCCGTCACAGATGGTTTTTGGCGATCAAAACTGAAGTTGGTCGCGATCATGGAAAGTAAGCATTTGCGATCATATACTTTGGTCATGGAAAGGATTTCAATTTCTCGAAAGTTGTTCATTTTGCGACCAAAAATCTAGTCGCTGAAAGGTAACAATTGCGACCACCGATTTTAGTCGCTGAAAAGTGGTTTTTTGGCGACCAAACTTAGCTTAGTCACAGAAAATTCTCATTTAGCGACGACATAATTTGGTCGTGAAAAGTCGATCACAACAAGCTTCTCACAAACCTATTGTGACTAAAATTTTATTGCTCGCAAAAAAACTTTCAATTTTAAACATCATTTTTGTCAATGTAACGCTATTTTTTTTTTTTTTTGTAATACCTATAATACATTTGCAATTAATACATAATTCATGTCCATCCAATTAATTTCAACATACCAATCCATTAACAATCCAATCTACAAACAAAAAACCATCGAAAGGAAGTCAAACTAATAATTAATCTGTCTAATTACTACCACTTGTCAACATGAGCACATTAATATTTGACAAAATAACCATCTATCCATCCATTTAGTTTACAAAATAACCATCCATCCATCCATCCATTTAGTTTACAATGAATTCACCACATCAAAAACATATTTAACAAAACCATCAAAAATTTCAAAAACCATTCATATCCAAGTGCGTGTCATATTTGTCTAATGCGAAATATATCATAAACTCCACATATAAGCACAACTTAGAATTAATGCACTGACAAACTCATGTTCATAAACACGCATGACTACACCTCTAGCTACCTACAGTAAAAAATAAAAATAAAAAGAAAAAGAAAAAGAAAGCGTTGTTAATAATAATATTTTTGCTTACATTCTATTTAATTTTGTAAAATTCAGTGGATCTAATTCCACTCAAAAGCTAGCAATCACATGACTAGTGCAGAACAAAATTTCGACTCCATTTTTTTTCAAATAGCATGAAACTACATAAAATGATATAAAATCACACCATCTTATATAGAATATATTTACAATTATGATGTATGTCTCAACTATGATTTTTCTAAATTTTTACTTATTGTTGTTTTTTTTTTTTCTTTTTCATGATCTTATAGTGGAGGTGTTGGGAGTTACAGAAGGGTTGAGAGAGTGAGAGTAGGAGAAGGCGGCAATGGTTGGTTGAGGAGAAGGGGCGGTGACTAAGTGGCAGTTGGTGGTAGAGAAGAAGGGTGGTTATGGTTGAAATTAGGCATGTTCCCAGAGTATGCAATACATCAATTCCCAGTGTATGCATTGGCGTCATTAACTCACTTGTTAAATGAAACCATCTCCAAGTCCACTTCATGTTTTGGTGGAACCAAAGGGGTCCCATTCCTACAGATCAAGCTGTCTTTGCTCACTGAATCAACTAATTCTATTCGTGCAAACTGTCTGGATTGCACCTTACATATCCCCCATGCACGTCGATAAAAAAGGGGTCTAAAATACTGCTTGCATTAAACACTCAATAAAATAATCCAACTAAATCCCCCATCAAGAAAAATCAACAAATAACCTAATAAAAAAATTATGGAACAATTGAGAAAGTGTAGTACACCAACTGGAGTTTTGAGAAAATGCATTCAAACGAAAAGGCAATGATGGAAAGGGAGAGAGATATTGAAAAGTTAAGTAACCCATATTTTAAAGAAATATTACCTCATCTGTTGGACTGAAGAACCACTTTATTTTGTCACAAAGTGTTTCACTCAGCTCAGTAAGTCAGAAGTTTGGCAAGACAATAAGGCCTAGTTTGGGAAGACTAAATAAGTGCACTTTTTGACTTTTTATTAAATATGGGTTGGGTTTGGGTTAGGTTTGAAGTGATGTGTTAGAGAGGTGATGTGACTTAAATAAGATGATGTGACTTAAATAGGATAGTGACTTTTTGACTTTTTTCAATTATGCCAAACTTGGTCTAAATTTGATCACTGCAAATTGGGTGAGAACCAATGAAAGGAAAGCGACACTCCAAGTTATGAGAGAAAAAGCGAGTGGCAATCAAATAAAATAAAGCATAGAAAAATTGACAATTCACAGAACATGATGAGTGAAATCAAATTTGAGGTACAATTTGCAACTGCTCAATGGAGTGTAGAGAATTGAAAGACAAAATATAGCGACCCCAGTCTTTTCCCATTTGATTATTGTATCCGGACTTAGAATCCGTAGATTCTGTCATTGTAAAATTGTTGTTGTCGTCCTTTATTTTTCTCATTTGGAGTTATAGGATGTGTTGGGCAGGTTTGTTTCAGGTTGGTTGGGTTCGGAAACCAAGTGTTGCTGTCCAGTTTTTGGGTTGGTCGCTCGAGCGAGTACTTGGTCGCTCGAGCGAGGGTTGTATTTTGTGTCTGGTGGCTCGAGCCAGCTTTTCTTCGCTCGAGCGAGCGATTGCGTCTAGTATAGACCTGAAGCATTGCATTCTTGGCTCGAGCGAGCTTTTCTTCACTCGAGCGAGGATTTCTTGTGTCTGGTCGCTCGAGCGACCAAGTCTTCGCTCGAGCGAGCCTGTCCAGTTTAATTAGACAGCAGCGGGTTTTTAATCAGTTTTTATCCTCTTTTTGGATTCCAAACCCTAAGGTCCGACTTCTCTCTCACCTTGCTCACCCTCTCTCTTAGATTTGATCTACTTAGGGTGTGTTTCTACCCTAGATCCTTCATTAAAAAGAGTGTGTGAGTCGAGGGCTTCGTTTTAATCTGAATTGTTGGTGGTTTGAAGCACTTTGGAGTTTGGGTCTTCATCTCCATCTTCTCTTTTTGGGCTATTTCTTCAAGGTAGGGATTTCCTACTCCATCTTATAAGTTTTGTTCTAAGTTTTGGTATTTTGATATGTTGGGAGCACTTTGGAATTTTGGGAAAAACCCTAGGTGTATTAATAAATTAATTTGTATAATTAATTTAAGGAAATTGGGGAATTTGGTTAAATTCATGAAAATGAGGAATTCATTGATTAAATGGTGTAGTTGGATAATTTAAATCACTCGCCTAGTGAATTGTTGATATATTTATTTCCAGTCTAGAAATAACTGTTTTGGGCTATCGGTGGAGGATAGTCGTGATTGTTGTAGACATTGCATGTGGATTAGGAATAACTGAAACTAATCACATTGGTTAAGTCATTAATTTGACTATTGAATTAATACTGAAAATACGTGTATTGGTTGAGCATTGCATTTGCATATTGTGTGGGAGGAGATAGGGGATGTACTCCACGAGGGGATAGACCTCTAAACCGGATTTTTGTTTGGGAGGAGATAGGGGATGGACTCCATTAGCATCACTATTATGTGTGCTTATTATATTAAAGTGTTTTTACATGTTGTTGATACAACACTAAAATGTGTATCAACCGGGAAGTATGAAGTGTTTTGATATGAGCCTGAGTCTCATCTGTGTTGTTGATATTGGAAGTAATGTGAATATGTTATATAGTTCACTGATGTAAGCTTGGCCAGGTTCTAAGCCTTATTAATAATAATGGGAATTGAAACATGTCATAGACATTAGTATCTTGAGACTGTATTAAGTTATAATTGATTATCTTGGTTAACCATCTATTGAATGCTACAGCTTTATTCAATGCTTATATTTGGTTTAGTATTTTTCTACTGGGCTGTGGCTCACCCTTCATGGGAACATCGTTTTCAGGTTCAGGTGATAAGCTACCTCCAAGGACTTAGCTTGGGAGGATGTGGCTTTTGGATTTTGAAGACTATCTTTAATTAATTGTTTTTATTTGTTAGTACATGTAAACATTCAAGCCTAGGGCTTTACGTGTATTTGAGTTAGAACTCATATTTTTGTGTCCAAGTGTTGGCTTGGAAAGATGTAAGCCCATAGGGCATTTAATTTGATGTTACATGTAATGCTTTTATTTAGTAATACTCTGATGAATGGTTTAATAAATTGTTTTCTTTAAATATTGCATATCAAGGATATATAGATAGTGGGTTTATTTTGAGGGCGTGACACAAAAAGTCCAAGGTAATACAGTAAACGTCAATATTATATTTAAGGAAAGATGTAAGCCCATAGGGCATTTAATTTGATGTTACATGTAATGCTTTTATTTAGTAATACTCTGATGAATGGTTTAATAAATTGTTTTCTTTAAATATTGCATATCAAGGATATATAGATAGTGGGGAGTGTAGAGAATTGAAAGACAAAAAGTCCAAGGTAATACAGTAAACGTCAATATTATATTTAAGGCACCAATTTAGAACAAATTACTTTAATTTAAACTTCAAAGATGGCTAATAATGTTTGTATGCTTTCGAATTTGCACATTATAACATATCATCATTGGAAATATATCAATTTCAAACAGTCAACTTTAAAGTAAGAAAAAACACTCAAAATCTTATGCTGTGGATTTTACAAAAAGGAAATGACGAACTTCTAGTTAATTTGTTGTATAGGAATCAAAGTCATCACACTAACTTCAGTAATTGGGAAGAGGTGCTGCAAGGCAACTGCCATTGAATAACACAATTCAAAATATTCTCAAGGATTTATATCGTAGAAGATACAAGACATAAGGGCCTTGGTATGATTATAATACCACAAAGCATTGAATAGCAAAAACCTAACACAAAGTTTGAATGAACAAAAGAAAGCATTATCTACCAAAATGTTGAAAGGATTTGCAGAGCAACAGCTACTGAATAAGTCAAATTAGAACAATCAACTCATAGATTATATACAGGAAACTATATATGGGTGCCATGTTGTAATCATAATAAATCACAGAAAAACTATTCTTTAATTAAGATGACAAAAGAAAAAAAAAATGTTATTTTAATCAAATAAAAGATGCCTGGTCTGAGGTAGCAAAATTTAAGAACCCTGATATAAATCAAATTTGTTCAAATTATTTAAATTTTCTCAAAAAAAAAAGTTAAAAGTTTATTGCTATTTTTTAGACAAGAATAATATATTAACTATAACCAAATCTCATAAATAAAAAGGAAGCAATGTATGTACTTGTGTGCTATTTGCATTGATGTAGACTGTCCGCTTATTTGATTCCTCTAAATATAAAACTAAGTTTGCAAGATAGAATAAGATAAATTCCTGTGACAAAAAATAACAATAATAATAATTCAGCAAAAACAAATTGCCCTTTGTTTATCTGCTCATTCTTGTGTTATACATGAAGATGCAGTGATACACCTACTTTCACTTTATGAAAAAGATTTGAGGCATATTATATTTTTCAACATAAGACAAATCTTACTACAATGGGCACATCAGACATAAAGTTTAAACTACTAAACCAAATTATTCTAAAATATTTATTATAAATGGGGCTGTACAGGCCACTCATGTCACAATTCAGACACTTACTAGTTCAAATTATTTACGCCTATCAAACTTTGAAATATAATTAAACTAAACTGAAAATTTGGGTGTTGAAAATCAAAACAACTCTAGCATTGCTAATTAAATAAGGCATGGCTAAACCGGTTGTATTAGAAGCAAACACCACTACCTTCCTTATTTCCATTTTATTTTAATGAACAGTTTCCTACTGGAGTAAAAATGAAATGATTGTTCACAGCAATTACAAAAAGTTCTTCCTCATTGTTCAAATCTGAATACTAACTGATTCTAAACAAAGGCATAAAAAGAAGTAAGCATCATATGAATGGAAAGATTATAGGCAGTAGTATTCACAGTTTATTGCCTCATCCAGTCACCATAAATAGGCATAACTTCGAATATTCAGACAGCAAACTTGAGCCAATTTCCTAGAGGCTTATCCAACTTGAGGATGACTTTTTATATTCAAATGATATACATCACATGTGGATCCTCTTGAGTGCTACAAATAATTTAAGCACATTGATTTCACGACTCCTTTCTCTTTCACAAAACCAACTCAAAGCTCTGCAATAATGGATCCTTTGAAAATAAAGTTATGTATGACATGTATACTTATCAAGAAAAAAGAAAAAAGAAAGTATGATGCATAACCTGAAGTGATCCTTCTCTATCTTTTTTATTCCCCATTTCTATAGTGATCCTGGATTTACCCTTGTTGTACAGTGATCCGGACTTGTGTCCGTGGATGTTGGTAGTTGATTATTATCTTGTTTACATCCTTTTTACTTTGTATTTGAGTTATAGGATGTGTTGGGCAGGTTTGTTACAGGTTGGTTGAGTTTAGAAACCAAAACTAGTTGCCCAGGTTTTGGCATGTCCGCTCGAGCGGGGGTTTTGACGCTTGAGCGGGAAATACACCCATCCAGTATTTCCTGTGCAGTGTTAGACGCTCGAGTGGGAGGTTGTGAGTGACGCTCGAGCGGGGCTTCGAGCGCTCGAACGGGGACCTGCTGTGTCGAGATGCTGGGAGAGTGCATCCGGCGCTAAAGCGGGAGTTTGGCCGCTCGAGCGGGAGTCTGTGAGTGCCGCTCAAGCGGGGGTTTGGACGCTCGAGCGGGTCGACTGGGTTTAAGTTCCGAGTTTTGACTTTTCAAATCACTTTTTCACTTTCTCTTCTCTCTCTTACTTTTCCAAAATCACCATTGTTGAGCCTCTCACTCTAGATACTACCTTCTCTCTAGGTTTTGATCTAGTAAGAGTGATTTGCTCATCTTTGGCCTTTACAAAAAAGTTGTTGATCGTCGAGGGCTACATTTTATTTGAAAATTTCAGGATTTGGAGCATGTTGGGTTTTGCCATCTTCTCCCTTGGGGCTCCAGATTTGAGGTAGGGATATCCTACTCCTCTCTATGGATTTTGTCTTTAAATTTTAGTATTTTGAGATGTTGGGGTTGGTTTGGTAATTTTGTGAAAGTTTGGGACTTTCGTGTAATTTTACAAAAATCGGGGTTTTATTTATAATAAACCTAGATGCATGTTTGACATAGAGAAATGGAATAAATATTGAATCATTGATGAATATGGGACCTTAAGGGTTGTAACGTTAATTATGAAAAACGCCCTAATTACATTGTTTGATTAATTGGGTTAATTAATCGTGAGAAATGAGGTTATGAAATAGGAATGTTGAGATTGGGAATGTATGGGGTTAAAGGGTGTAGTTGAATTATTTATCACTCACCGAAATGAAATGTTGATTGAATATCCATTTGTGCATTTATTTTCTGTTTAGAAATAACTGCTTTGGGCTATCGGTGGAG